>WAAF01018546.1:547089-607320 GCA_013400475.1 Tricholaema leucomelas
CGAGGTGAGGAGAAAATTCTTCACTGAGAGAGTCATTGGACACTGGAATGGGCTGCCCAGGGAGGTGGTGGAGTCGCCGTCCCTGGAGCTGTTCAAGGCAAGGTTGGACGTGGCACTTGGTGCCATGGTCTAGCCTTGAGCTCTGTGGTGAAGGGTTGGACTTGATGATCTGTGAGGTCTCTTCCAACCTTGGTGATACTGTGATACTGTGAAATATTAATGCATATTTCTTACAGAAAATTCACCCACGTACACAAGATAAAAACGTGCTATAGAAACACTGGGCCATAAAAATAAATAAATAAACAAAAGTCAGTAAAATTGCATTTGATAAAAATTAACTAAAGCCAGAAAAATCCAACTTTGACTCACAGCCAAAGCGCTTCTTTTCTTTGGATTTGGCTTCTAATTGAAGATGAAAATAAAACAGATGCTAGAAATGTCAATTAAACACATTTTTCAATCTGTTTTTTATAGTCTTTAGCTCTAGGAGAGACTTCTGCTTTTCAAATCATTACTAGGCTTTATTTTTACTTTTTTTTCAGGCAAGAAATTAAGTTGCTTCTATGGAGCATGACTCAGTATATATGGTTAGAATGTTCTTACAGGTTTCTTTCACATGTCATTTTCCAGCATTTAATATTTTATCTTAAGTAGTAAGAGAGTGTTTATAATTTGTAAGTATCTTCACATAAACCAGTTCAAATTATTACTGCTACTACTGGTCACCTATTTTCTCCTCTTTTGTAAACATGAATTGTAGAGTTAAACCTTGCAATATCTGGTGTGCAGACTTGTTGCAAGATGAGAACCAGAGGAAGTTAAGCCTGAATGACTTTGAAAATGTCATTTACTTCACTCTGTTTCCAGTTTTCTTGCACTAAACAATATAACCTGAGAAGTCTGGATAACTGTTTACTTCCCTGATACATACATGTTGTAAGAAAATTCTGTTAGTTTCCTCAGGAATTTATGCATCAACATCTTAGAAAACATATAAACATTGCTCTTTTGAGTTTTAAAACAGGACTCTTGCAAAGTGTCAATCAGGAACCGCATTTAATCTTTTCATTTGGCTTTTTCTTTACCTAAAGGAAAAGTTTGTTTCCTTGGTAGAATGCTTTGAAAGGTCTGATGCTCAATATTTTTACAGTCTGGCAGCTGGTTGCGTAAAGACAAAGCTAAATTTGGCACTTCCCTGCCGCGTAATGGGAACCGTGAGTGGTGTGGGGTGCTAAAGAGAGGGGACAAGAGACTGCACCTCCTTCCTTCCACCACTCCTCTGGGGAAAATGTATTGCAAAGCCACATAGCTATCCACCACAATATGTTGTAGCTCTGGGGAAAATTGGCCTAGACCCTCAAACTATTATTTGCAACTTGACTATTCACAGCTGGAATAGCTATGGGTTTGTTATTTGTAAAACATCCATGAATTTCACCACAGGCCTTTCTAGCAATACTGAAGCATCTGTGAATCAAACTGTTCCCCAGCTGTTCATTCACTACCTGCCGACTTCTCCAGCACTGCAACCCTATTAATGCTGATGGTTACACCACACTCCTGGTGAGCTCCTGCCACATGGCTCTGCTCTTACTGCAGCTACAGGCGTTAAATCCCAACAAGAAGATGAGTGTTATTTCTTGCCATGAAATGTTCTTGCCAACGATTGGAGTCCTTGCCAACATTTACTGGCAGATGCTGATATTTACATTTCAAGCAAGTTTTGGTCTAGTCCTTGCAAACCAGTCAGAAATACTCAAGGTGATTTTCAACCTTAAAATAAAAATAAATAAATTTAAAATGTCCTTTAGGAAGGGGGAAAATGAAGTAGAGGCTGTGGAGAATATAATGAATATCCAACAAATGTTGTTCTTTGAGCTTATCTTTGAAAGAGCAAATTGGCTCAGAAGTCCTTAATAAATGGCCTTATCAATAAACCTCAGAAACTGTAATTTATTTTTACAATAAGGATCTATTTTAGGTTTTATTTAAAAGCTTTTAGCGTTAGCTACATCATTGTAATCAGTAACTTATTTTTAAGAAACACGTCACGTCTACAGATTGGTGAAAACTGTCTAAACTTTCATTTCATAGAATCATAGAATCAGCCAGGTTGGAAGAGACCTCCAAGATCATCCAGTCCAACCTAGCACCCAGCCCTAGCCAGCCAACTAGATCATGGCACTAAGTGCCTCATCCAGGCTTTTCTTGAACACCTCCAGGGATGGCAACTCCACCACCTCCCTGGGCAGCCCATTCCAATGGCAAATCACTCTCTCTGTGAAGGACTTCCTCCTAACATTCAGCCTAGACCTCCCCTAGCACAACTTGAGACTGTGTCCCCTTGTTCTGTTGCTGGTTGCCTGGGAAAAGAGACCAACCCCCACCTGGCTACAACCTCTTTTCAGGTAGTCATAGACAGCAATGAAGCCACCCTTGAGTCTCCTCCTGGATAAACACCCCCAGCTCCCTCAGCCTGTCCTCACAGGGCTGTGTTCCAGGCCTCTCACCAGCTTCACTGCCCTTCTCTGGACACATTCCAGCCCTGCGGAGACCTTATAACAGCCTCTATTTAGCAAGTTCTTTATTAGATGAAGGCACTGAAAAAAAGAGATGAAAGACTAACTCCTGCCTTCAGACTCAGCATTGCCTAGCTTTTCAAGAGTACACAACGGTACTTTAAACTGCTAACACGTGCTATCTGAAGATTCTCGGCAAGAAATTCAGAGGCTTAGGAGCTTTCCTAGGTTTCATCTGAGTGTCTCCAAGGTCAAATCTTACAGCAGGATGTCCATGATTTTTGTATGCTTTGTCCTGACAGACACAAGGAAGTTCTTCTACTTTCGAAATCTCGAAATTAGTCTGTGCTGTTGATCATGGAAATGCAGGATCTTCTTCAATGCGATGGAGTAGTTCTAGTGCCTCGTCCATGAGTTAGAGCAGAAACGTGCAATATCATGGTATCACATAATTGTTTTGGTTGGAAAAGTTCATCAAGATCATTAAGTCAAACCATCAGCTCAACACCACCATGGGCCACATCACACATTTCTTGAACAGTTCCAGGGACAGTGATTCCACCACCTCCTTAGGCAACCAATTCCAATGTCTGGCTACTCTTTCCATGAGGAATTTTTTCTAATACCCAGTCTAAATCTTCCCTGGCATGATTTCAGGCCATTTCATCCTATCACCTGATACTAGAGAGAAAAGACTGATCCCCACCTCACCACAACCTCCTTTCAGGTAGTTGTAGGGAGCAATGAAGTCTCCTACTCTTTTCCAGACTAAACAATCCCAGATCCCTCAGTAATTTCTTGTAAGACCTGTTCCCTAGACCCTTTGCCAGCTTTGTCGCCCTTGATTTTATGATGAGAATTGCCACACTTGAAATGTAATGGGTTCATTCTGGCTTTAAGGAAAGATTTGCATTTGACCACAATGGAGTCATCATTTTCTTAATTCTGAAAAGAGGTGAAGATTTTTTTTCAAGGAAGGAACTTGAATTCTCTATGCAAATTCACTATTTAAGCTACCTTATACTTCCTAGGTAGCAGCAAAAGTGTAAAAGCAATTAGTGAATTGAAAGATGGACTTTCTTTTTCACATTTTTTTACTCTTGTTTTCTACAAAGATGATTTTGTCATGGGAGGTAGCAGCATCTTCTTGCTATCCATCAGTCTACCAGGGAGGGGAGGAAAAGCTGAGATGACATATACATCTTGTCTGAGACAGCTTTTGAAGAGAGTCATCAAACACTACTGACATGCACCCTCTGGCAGGCATGACTGCCTAGAATCTGAAACAAAATGGAACTGACACATGCCCAAAGATTTCACAGAGACTTAACTGAGAAAGATCTTTTACCTCTGATTTACACAGAAACTGTGTCATCAATGTGAAGAGTTAGAATTTCCTACAGTAAGGTGTGTGACTTTATTGTAATGTGGCCAAATCTATTCAAAAAAATAATTATTATTATTATTTTTATCATCGTTGTTGTTGTTGTTACTATGACAACCATAACAGACATTTGTTGTTAACGTGTGCTGTGGGGAAATAAGTTCACAAAAACACTGTGCCAATCACTCCATTCTGGGTGGTGATGTTCAAGCTCTCATCAAGGGAACTTCATGCAGACTTCTCCAATTACACTAAATATAGAATCATAGAATCATAGAATGGTTTAGGTTGGAAGGGACCTCAAGGATCAACCAGCTCCAACCCCCTGTCATAGGCAGGGACACCTCTCACTAGAGCAGGTTGCCCATATCCTGGTTCTTTGCTTCTTAAGATCATAGAATCATAGAATCATAGAATCATAGAATCATAGAATCATAGAATNGCTTTCCTGTAGGCTCCCTTCAGATATTGGAAAGCCACTATAAGGTCTCCTCGAAGCCTTCTCTTCTCCAGGCTCAAGTAATTTGTCTATTAATGTTGATTTTTTTTTAGGAAACACCATTATTTTTTTTTAAATCCTTTCTGTCACTCTGCTCCCAGCGATAGCATGTGACTCAAGAAGATGTTTCAGTCCTTAAATTCAGAGAGAAAAACAATATAACAGCTGTGCAAAATCTGCCACCATCTCGTTTTGGCTTGGTTTTAAAAACAAAAGAAAGCAAACAGCCAAAGTAAAAAAAAAAAAAAACAAACTAATAAACAAAATGCCTCTCACTCCATGCATGCTTTATTCTAGTCTTGCTGTAATTTGCCTTTGGTATCAGGATATCTACATCAATTGCATCATCTCCCAATATCTAACAGTGAAGGAGATTCATTAATGTATTTTGAAGTGGCCATTCATTTTCTTCTCTCTTCCATTTTTCAGGTTTATATTTTGACCTCCCATAGCTAAATATGCTAGATGGCTTAGCTTAAGTTCCATGAGGAAGTTTTCATATCATTTTTTTGTATTAGAGGCACTACCACTGAATTCAAGTCATTTTTATTTCAAAGATTTTCAGCAAGTTAAAATCATAGAATCATAGAATCAACCAGGTTGGAAGAGACCTCCAAGATCATCCAGTCCAACCTAGCACCCAGCTCTAGCCAATCAACTAGACCATGGCACTAAGTGCCTCATCCAGTCTTTTCTTCAGCACCTCCAGGGATGGAGACTCCACCACCTCCCTGGGCAGCCCATTCCAATGCCAATCACTCTCTCTGTGAAGGACTTCCTCCTAACATCCAGCCTAGACCTCCCCTGGCACAATTCAAGACTGTGTCCCCTTGTTCTGTTGCTGGTTGCCTGGGAAAAGAGACCAACCCCCACCTGGCTACAACTTCCTTTCAAGTAGTTGTAGACAGCAATAAGGTCACCTCTGAGCTTCCTCTTCTCCAGGCTAAACAACCCCAGCTCCCTCAGACAAGATGAGACCACCTGGCATTTATGTGGTTTTTTCCCCCTTCGTACTATATCTGCTATGCTGGTATAAATGAAGACATACTGTAAAAAAGGGAAGATTTTTTTTTTTTGTCCTATTCTCTTGCAATGCACTTTGATGTGTTGATGTAGCTAAGTTTTCTACCACAAGAAAAGTGCATTTGTGTGTGTTTTGTCCATAACTGCCTAGCATCCCCAATCCGATGCTGGGCACTCATCCACAAACTGCCGGCAGAACAACTCTCATTCATTGCTAAAACTTCCTACATATGCATCAAACTCCCTCTCCAGGCTCAGCTAACAATTATTGATGGCCACATTCAGCTACCTATCAACTGTTCTTGTCTTAAAATAGTACCTTGGAAAAGTCTCTTGTTTTGCTCCATGAATTAGTGAACATTTCTGTTTACTCCATTTAGGAGTTGAAGATTAAGAGGAACGTCATTGTGCAGGTATTATTAGACAAAACCAACAGATATTAAGCTATTATTTGTACATAAGCAAGTTTTCCCCAGATAGGCTTTATCATTTCAAGACATTTTGTTTTGTAGTGTTCTTCTTATTTTGTCTAATCACCTCTAAAGTTATGAACACTGTGAGAATAAAACATCTTGAATAGCAAAGCAGCTTGAAATATTCATAACTAAGAATGCAACTGGTAATGCTCATAAACAAAGTTGTTTGGAGACCCCTTTATTAATTTTTAATTTATTTTCAGTCAAATCCTTATTACTTCCAAATTCCTGTAGGGGATTCTGTTAATTAGTCATGTGTAAAATATTCATTAAAAACAGCTTCCTATTTTCTTCTTTTATTGCAAATTTACATTTCTAATCTTATAACCAAAATAAATGCCATTGGGTAGAGAGACCACATTAATTTTGATCAACCCCTTGAAATAGAAACACAGAGAACAAAAAAATATGGCAATAAAATTGTAGTTACATTGTGATTTCAACTCAATAGAAACAGCTATGCATATTTCAAATCATTATCTACTTGAAATATAAACAACAGACATTTTAGATACTTCTTGCAATTATTTTTAGGGGAGAAAAACACCCAAGAAAGCTGAAAATCAGTCTTTCACTGGCACTTCTCATGGACATTTACCCTTCTGAACTTGATAGGTCTAGATACAGAGAAAAAGATTCTACTTTTGAAATCTGGCCCCAAAATAGAAGCAAAAATGTTTCCAAACAAATTGAAGTTAAGTTTTTCTTCAATCTCACCTCAGCCTCAATCCTAATGACTACATAAAGGAAATGTGCTCTTGCAATTTAGTTGGATGGCTGAGTTTCAGAAGTCTGAATTCATTTTTACTTCTGATATATAGTCACTTCCTGGCAACTCACTTTATCCCTCTGGACCTCAGCTCTCTCAGTGTAAACCTGACTCATATTTCTGGCCTTGTGAATTATTTGGTCTTAACTCTAAATATATGGGCCAGTGGAAAGGATTGATTACTATTAGCAGAAGTTAAACGTGCACAAATGTTTCTGGAGTCAGAATCTTTGGACTGTCTATTCTAATGGCTAGGAAAAAGGAAATGTTTCTCTCTTTCAACTGTATCAAGAAATGCAGAATATCACCATGTTTTGGACCATAATCTTATGTTTATATGATGTTATTTTGGTGACGAGATGTGACGTAATGCGATGCGCTGCTATGCACTGCCATGCTATGCTGGCCTGAACATGAGCCAGCAGTGTGCCCAGGTGGCCAAGAGAGCCAGTGGCATCCTGGCCTGCATCAGGAATGGTGTGGCCAGCAGGAGCAGGGAGGTCATTCTGCCCCTGTACTCTGCACTGGTTAGACCACACCTTGAGTACTGTGTTCAGTTCTGGGCCCCCCAGTTTAGAAGGGACATCGAGATGCTTGAGCGTGTCCAGAGAAGGGTGACGAGGCTGGTGAGAGGCCTCGAGCACAAGCCCTACGAGGAGAGGCTGAGGGAGTTGGGATTGTTTAGCCTGGAGAAGAGGAGGCTCAGGGGTGACCTTATTGCTGTCTACAACTACCTGAAGGTGGTTGTGGCCAGGAGGAGGTTGCTCTCCTCTCAGGTGGCCAGCGCCAGAACGAGAGGACACAGCCTCAAGCTATGCCAGGGGAAATTTAGGCTTGAGGTGAGGAGAAAGTTCTTCACTGAGAGAGTCATTGGACACTGGAATGGGCTGCCCAGGGAGGTGGTGGAGTCGCCGTCTCTGGAGCTGTTCAAGGCAGGATTGGACATGGCACTTGGTGCCATGGTCTAGCCTTGAGCTCTGTGGTAAAGG
The DNA here is from genome assembly GCA_013400475.1 of Tricholaema leucomelas. Classification (NCBI taxonomy): domain Eukaryota; kingdom Metazoa; phylum Chordata; class Aves; order Piciformes; family Lybiidae; genus Tricholaema lacrymosa; species Tricholaema leucomelas. Next base: position 554,752 of record WAAF01018546.1, read on the forward strand.
ATTGGACTTGATCTGTGAGGTCTCTTCCAACCTTGGTGATACTGTGATACTATGATACTGTTATATGTTCCTTCTATGGAGGTAAGGCTAAAGCCATGTTTCTTCTTCTCATCTGCTTTGTTATTTACCAGAGTAAGCATGGTGAAAGTTCTATGTGCATAAGCAAATCCCATAGCCTGGCAAAGACCTTCATAAAATCAAGAGGTATTGTTTTCTCTCAGTGGGGCTCATCTCCCACTGATGTCAGACATATGGCTAATTTGCTAAAATAAAGCCAGCTTGGTTTTGGGTTTTTTTTCTCTTTTGTTGTCAGAATAGCACATTCTCTAAAAGAAAATGTTGATATTCTTCATTTTCCTGGAGAAAAAACACTACTAATGCAGGGGGAAGCACTCTGGAAATTATGTCTACTGATAAATAGCAACCTCTAAGAATAAAATCATGGCAAAATATTGGCCAAAGACAATTTGACCAAATCTCATTCTATATTAAATGCAGAGAGGTTGATGTCATTTCCTGCCAGGCAAAGACTGGAAAAAAAAGAGAAGTAAAAATACATCCTGTTAGAGGGAAAAGAACACAAAATTTTATATATACAAAGGAAAAACCAAGACAACATCAGGCAACAAAATTTAGTGTTTTAATTCCAGCTGACATGGACTGAAGCCAGAATGACTGATTTCTGAATGAGCATATTGAAGCAGATCAATGTACCTTTGCTACTGCCAGCATTTCTGGGTTTGAAAGTTGGGGGTTTTTTTACACCCATCAAACTGATTCAGTTTTAAGAAAGCAGGACTAGTTCAGAGTAGTCACACTGAGATCAGTATCTCCTATGACCTGTTATTTGCTCTTCTAGGAGTAACTGCACACTAGAAAGATGACTAGCATGGGAAACGATAAGATCAGCAGGCCAAAAGGCTGTTCCTTAATTGGGGAGAAGAATCTGAGACCCATCGCAGCAGTAGCAATGTTAGGGTATTGCAAGAGGCGCTGTTTCCTCTACACGAGTGCAAATTAATTACTTGACTCTCCCAGTAGTAATACACTTTGATCTTCTCTAAATCCCAGCTTGGGAATTGTGATGGAGGATAATGGATAGGGCTGTGTGGAATGATGTTATTGGAAGGCAAAGTACAGCTTCTTTAGGGCTTTTGTGAAGAAGGAAGGCTCAATTCCATCTCAGCTAGGGAAATCTACATTTCATGTTAAATTTCCATTTCATGAACAACTTCTCCATTTATGATGTCATTCACAAAAAAAAAAATCCACTTGGACATATTATACATATGCTCTTCTAAATATAACTGAGGAAATTTAGAACTGCTTTGAAGCTTCTCCCTGGATCAGTAATGTTGCTGACCCAAATTCTCCCATTCAGTATTGCAAGCAGCCTGTCATGCTCCTGAAGCTGGTGAGACACTGCAGCTGCTGCTTTTTATTGTTTTGTACTCAGCTCGTGCAGGTACACCCTACTATGTAACGTGCATACTTTGACCCCAACGTATTCATCCCAGGAGAAAAGTGTATTTTCAATGGTCTTTTAAAGTGTATTCTTCTTCTTTATCCACTGTTTTCCTCTCATCACTAGCTTTGTAATAATTTTCTAAAGAACACCTTAGAAGTTGATTTACAAAGTATGGCTCAACACCTCTTCCATTCCTTGATGCTCCATCACAACCCAGAATCCTCCTCAGAAGCATTTAATGTGCATAACATAAACTTAAAGCAAATAATTATTTGTTGCTGCTCCCAATTGCAGCAACAGATTTGATCAAGACCAAATTAATCACAGCCTTAAAATCATTAGAGATTATGTGATAAAGTGCTGGCTGAGCTGAACCATGACTCACCTCGATAATACTCTATCTGAAAACTAATCATTAACCACCATACCATCATCTTGAGCCAGCAATTCATCTCCATTACCTCAGTGGCTCTCCTGATTGTGACTACATCAGAACATCTTGCTGAAGTCCAGATTAATTTTACTTCATTCTTTTTTTGCCCAATTTAGTATGTGGAAGAAGTCAATCGGTAATGTTAGCCTGAGTTCAGCACACTCAAGCCAACTCTGCTGAGATGCTTTCCACTCCATCAGTTCCCATAAATTAATTCCTCTGTGATCCTTTCAAGTTCACCACCTGGAACAAAAAACAGGATAAAAGTTTACATGTTCTGGTCACTCACCCTTTCCTCTCTTTTAAAACTGGAGCACTACATTTTGTTCAACATTTGGGTAGTTCAGCCTGGTCTGCAAAATCTGTCAGATGACCCTTTCTAATGTCTCTACTAGTTCCTTGTCTCCAGGGAAAAAAGACCTTCAGTCCTGAAGTATTCTTTGGTTAAGTTTTCTTAAGTATATATTTACATCCTCTTTACAGAAGATTTGTTTTGCATTTTCCCTTTAGTTTCTTGGATTTTACTCCCAATACTTCTCTGTTTCAGATTCTTACCTATTAATAGGATGGAGAGCTATTTACAGAGGAATTTTGCCATGCCTAAGCCCTTGGTGATTTTTTTCCTCCGTCTCTATCACTAATAAATCCTACATAGTTTTGGTTTGGTTTGGTTTTTTTGCCCCAAACATTTTTGAAAAATAAAATCTTTTATTTTTCTTTTTATTGGTATAAACCACAGGTGATCATTATATTTTTAAGCATCTCATTTTCCCCTTTCAGTTCTTGACTGCTAGTATATATTTCAGGTGTGTAAAGGTGTTGTGGTAGGCCTGATAGCCCCAATATAGGCTTATACATGTCCTGCCTTGCCTAAGCATGTTTTTCTGCTCCACCACAGAGGGGCAAGTGTGGGAAGAGGATACAAAAGAACCTGTAGCCTCTGAGTGTGGCCTGCCCAGGGTCCTATGGTAAACAAGGTACGCACACTTAGCTTGTGACTGCCTAGTGCAAGGCCTGTGCTTTTCCCAAATTTGGGAAAAGAGAGCCTATGGCTTTGCCTAATATGGTGAGGTTTGGCTAACTGCCATCCTGATTGGCTATTCTGTGTCCAAAGGGCAATTAATCTTGGCCTGCATTGATAGAATAGAATAGAATAGAATAGAATAGAATAGAATCAATCAGGTTGGAAGAGACCTCCAAGATCATCCAGTCCAACCTATCACCCAGCCCTATCCAGTCAACTAAACCATGGCACTAAATGCCTCATCCAGTCTTCTCCTGAACACCCCCAGGGACGGTGACTCTCACAAAGGAGATGCACAGATAAACAATGTGCTTTGCTTCCCTGCTATGCTCCTCTGCTCTCTCAGATGTACTCTGCTGTTGCCTGCTGCAATTGCCTACTATATTATTGTTTGCCTGGTAAACTCCAAGGCCGTGAGTTACCAGGAGCAGACCCTGGATGCCTGCATGCAATCACCCTGTGTGGTCAGTGTGACATTGTGCTGAGACTGCATGACATCCTGCCTCTATACCTGAAAGTCCTGCTTAGCAGTCCTGGACATATATACAGATCGTCCAGAAGAAGCCAGAGGAACAAGGTCAGAGATTGTCTGCCTCTTTCCCCAGAAGCTGGGAAGATTCAACTCTTAACATCTGACAAGACAGAGTCCCCCAGAAAGCATTTGGGCAGTGTCTGGACTGTGGCTGAGCCCCGCAAGTGAGTAAAATAATTTGTGAGTAAATGCTTAAATGCCTCTTTGTAATTCTGCCATGAGCAGAAAGAGCTTGAGCCCATCTACTGGGCAAGCAGCATATTGACCACAAGCAGAATTTGACCATGGGAATCTTCTCTTCCAGTTCAATTAATGTTTATATATTTTGCTGGTTATTACTAGATCTAGATATTACCCATAGAATGTTTCCATGACTGTGTAAGAACTAAAATATTATTAAAATCAGTGGTCAGAGGTGGTGAGAGTTCTGAATAGCAAAATTAATAAAAAACATTAATTTTGGAAAAATATCATCTCACATAATTAATTTTCCCCTCCGCAACAAAAGGGTATTTTTAATTGCACAATCTCTCTCTCTCTCTCAAGAAATCTTATGCAAATCTATTCTGTACTTAATGCACTTCTGTTCTGAAGGAGCAGGGCTTTAATGGTTTAGTTTAAATTCTTCAAATACAAAATCCACAATACTAACATGTTAAATAATGCAAAACTTGAATTCACAACAGAGCAAAAGTTTTAAAAGGGGACTTTCAGAGGTCTCAACAAAATAATCGAGAAAGGAACTGTGACATGTATCATTCCTATGGCAGACTTACAAAGCACATCCCTTTTGAGGCATTGTGCATGTATTTATATGGGATCTGAGATAATTTCCAAGTAGGCTTATATTTTGATTGTTATGCCCAGTTAATCCAGATGGCCAGTACAAGGGCAAGCTGGTAGGGCTGAGTGCACGAATGGCTACTTAATTCTCTGATTGTAGTTTGGTGACCATTTTCTACTCTTTCATGCTTCGTGTGTATTGTTGACTGCTTTTACCTACCTCTTTATTTATTATTGACTTCATGCTAGTGTACTATGGGGATAATTGTGCTAGGAATTATATACAAACCACATGCTAGTTTTATTTCAAGCATATTCTGCGTACGCTGTAGGCTATCATTGTTTGGGAAGATTGTGCTGAATTAGATGGAGTATTTAGATTCAAATTGAGGCAATATTGTGCCCTCTAGGACTCCTGAGATATATATTTAGACACTGCCTTGCCAAAGACTCCCTCCATAACCTTGGCATGTTTCTTCATCTCTCTGTTCTTCAGCTTCCCAACTAACCAGCCAAGACAGCACTAGAGCTCATAGGCTGTTTAAGCAGTATATAAAATTTTAGCTGTAAAACATTTTTAATGCTACATGAATTATATGGACTTCAAGAAAACACTACATTTTTTTTTTCTAAATAATGCATTCTAATTAAAAAGCTGAAATTGAATGACATTATGCTCTGGAAACTACCTGATAATTTTCTTATACTCTATATCAAAGGCAGAAAATTTGAATGTTTCCCTTGTAAGCTTAATTTCCTTCATTTAGCCCACAAGATCACTGCCCAGTTGTCTTCTCTTAGGTGTATTTCCCTGTTATAAGAATGACATGTTATTTTTGTCTGAAGTGTTTAATACACAATATTGTACAAACTTTCCCAAAAGAATCAATCTTCAGCCTTAAAGGTTATTTCACTTTAGTGCGCAATGTACCATGGTTTCTGCTGTGTTTGATCCATTTGAGCTGCAGAGCTGGTGAGATTATACATAGTTTATACTGCAGGGATTTTTAATGTTTCACACATTAGCTTTTAAAAATTGCCTTCATATTCTCTATATTGATTTTTGTGGATCCCAACATACAGTGCCCATTGAGTGGCTTTGCCTAACTCTCCTGATGAAAAGATGATATAGGAAACCTCAGCAGGGGCAAAGACAGCCACAGATTAAAAAAACTAGCATCCAGTTGACCATTTTATTTAAGCCTTAGTGTAAGCTTTACTTTTTTTTCTTTTTATGATGGCATGCACAGTATAACTGCCTAAGGGCTCGATTATTATAGACTGTATTTTAAAGCTGATTAAAAATAAATTCTCCATGCCTGTCTGAAACTTATTCCACGGAGAATCTTGTTTCATATAGGACAAGTAAAAGGATCTGTTGCTTAGTTAACTAAGTTCACCTTTTGCCTCAGCACAGATTTAAAAACTCATATCAAATTTCCATTACCCTTCATTTATTATCCAATCTTTCTACTTTCATTAGAGAAAGTATTATAATGACTGTGACTTTGGAAAGTTTTATAACTAATGTGTACACGTATACGTATGTGCTTTTATATATTACTATATTTTATTGATACTGCATACAAAAATTAGGCTATCAAGTCTCACAGAAAGATCTTGGTACTACAGTAGAGAGACTTGTCCTCCCAATCACTCTGCAGCACACAAGACTTGGCAAACTATCAGATGGCAGGATGAAAAGGTAAAGCAGAGAATCTGCAAATTCTAACTGTGCACATGGGAATAGGTTCTGGGCTTTCCAAGAACTTCTGGAGAAAATTAAACTTGGCAGGACCCATGCAGAGATTCAATTCATCTATTTTCATTTTACACTGTCATCTAGTTTTTGATCACTAAACAACAAAGAAAAATGGAATTCTGCCATATGCATTCTATAAATTTCAATTTAGCTATCAGGTGCTGCACCTGCCACGATTTTGCTTTTTGCTGAGTTTTAGACAGCAGACATAATCATTTGTTTGTGTTACCAGTGTTGGTTTAGGAAAGTTTATTTATGGTAGTGCTTGCAGAGAATCTGCTCATTTCCAACCATTGCTGTATAAACCTAGCACTTGAAATATGGACAGTAATGTCCGCTTGTATAGGAAACATATTGCATAGCATCAGTAAAATGGTAATATTTATACTCTGCTCCTCTATTGAAATTCTCTGAGCCCTGAAACTGAGTAATATGATGTTTCAGACAAAGTCATGCTATCCAAGTTTCAGGTCTAGATTCCCCTAAACAAAGGAAGGGTGCTTTACATTTTGTATTTCTGCTTTTTCTGTATCTACTGAGCATGTGTTGCCCTGCATGGGCAAGCATCAACACCAACATCTCTCTACAGGACTAATTTTCCTTGAGCACAAAGAATCCATTTGAGTGGTGTCAGTGATGGGCTGTTGGGGACATGGCCATACAGAAATTTCATGTTGCTGCAGTTGCTTTGGCCATAAAATGCTGACTGGAACAATCCCTCATCAACCAGCCTCATTTGCCACAGCTCCAACACAGCTTCGGACTTTGGTCCCCAGGATGTTGCTCACACCTTCGCAACACCTACTAAGCCTCAATACATCTCCATGGTGACAAATCGTTCACTTTTAACTTAGTATCTCCAAACTGACATGTTCATACCCTGATGAGGAAGATGTGCTACTTTAAGACTAGCTGGAATATTTTGGTGAGAAGAATTTGATTATAGGCTGTGAAAAGGAAACAATGGTGATGTCTACTTCACTCATAGGCTTGCTGAGATGTATAAGAACAAGAACATAAATACAGATAACACAGTCACTGTGTGTCCCTGGGTGCCTATACTTTTCTCTCTGGCCTGCTTTCTGTGTAACTACTCCTTCTGCTTTCTAACCCCCTGGCCAATCCCCCAAACTCACCTTGCACATAAGGCAAAGTCTGGGATAAGGTAGAGGGGTGGAAAGAGGATGGAAGGGTGGTTGGGAGCCCCTCTTCGGGACTCAGGTTTCTGGGAGGGCTGTTGTGTTTCTGTATTACATTTACCTTGTATAATGCTGCATATAGCTGTATATATTGTAAATATCTGCTGGTATATTGTGCTAAGCTGTAAATAGAAAGTTTCATTTCTTAATTTCCAGCTCAGCTGAGTCTAGTCTGGGTGATTTCATAGGGGGGGGCAGGGGGGGAGGGTAACACCCAAACCATCACAGAAGACTATGAGAAGGCTAAATTTATGCTGTTGTTAGCCAAGAGGATTAATGGCAGCAAGTTGTCTCTCCACAAGCTGGAGGGGTTTCTCCAGAAACAATATAAAAAAATAAACTTGGGAAATTTATAAAGAAATTTATCTCTTTGCCAGGTATCAGAAGAAAGCTAGAGATAGGTCAAATTTTGTTTGATACCCCTAATTATGTGGCAATTAATCTTTCTTTGGTTCCATTTAAATTTCTCTGAATTACTTATGTCAAAAAGAGATGTATGAAAATTTAAATAAAACTGAAACAGAAGTCAAAATTATTTGCCCTGATATAATAACTGACATCTCAATACTTTAAACTGAAAGGATTTTTCTGTTTGATTTTTTTCTTTACTATTTAATTATTTCCCTTTTTTAACTGATATGTTTTTAGGCAGTTCCTCCTTTCTCATCTTGACTCAGTAGTTTTGGAACTGTTTCAGGGTTTTTGGAGTTGCTGGAAAATTAGGAACCGTGGTTATACACAGAGTAGAAACATAAGACTACTGATTTACTTTTTTTTTTTATTTCCCCTTTTCATATTCTCTTCTTTAAAGAATAAATCTCTGAGCTATAAAGTGAGAACACAAAATGCAAGCATAATCTATTAAATACTATTCCAGTAATAAAACACAAGTCATATAGCAGGCATATTAATGAAACACATTATAGCATACACCACGCTCTACTTTCGAGTTTTGTTATTTTGGATTACAGAATCATGAAGTCTTTCCTTTTTTTTTTCCTTTCAAAATATATATATATATATTAGGGGTTGGAGGGAAGATTAGTTCAGCTTTAATTTATACCATAATTTTTAATGACACCTTATTGCAGGATTTTATACTTGCCCTTGGATAGGTAAGGATTTTACAGGCTCCACATTAATTACAGCAATTTTGTCAAATTTCTGATTCGTGCTCTGGTAAATGTTGGTCTAGGATTTAAGAAAAATGTAATTCTCTCTAAGGAAATAAGGGAGAGGATTCATAGGGTGAAAATGAACATCTGTAGAGCAACTTACTGGATATATGACTTTTAAATTAACCTGAGTTTTAATAAGAAAGCAGCTGTGGAGGAAAATTGTCACATTGCTTGCTGATAAGCATTGCACAGATGGGCCACTAGTCTCTTGCACACATACACCCATATACTCTTTCATACACACACAAAGGTGAGTGCACCGCTCAGTATGATATTCATAGATTTGTTAGCTTCTTAGAGAAGGAAATTTGGAAAAATATTACCATATTACTTCTAAAACTTACTGGCAGTGAAATTAAAACAATTATTTAGCCTAAGGTACTCTTCTCTCTTTTCTTTCTTTTTTCTCTTTGATTTCTTGATATTTCTCAAGTTTATGTGGCCAACAGGACAAGGGAGGATATTCTTCCCCTGTACTCAACAGTGGTCAGGCCACACCTTAAGTACTGTGTCCAGTTCTGGGCTCCTCAATTCAAGAGAGATGTTGAGATGCTGGAACATGTCCAGAGAAGGGCAACAAAGCTGGTGAGGGGCCTGGAACACAAATCCTATGAGGCAAGGCTAAGGGAGATGCAGTTGTTTAGCCTGGAGAGGAGGAGGTTCAGAGGTGACCTCATTGCTGTCTACAACTACCTGAAGGGAGGCTGTAGCCAGGTGGGGGTTGGTCTCTTCTCCCAGGAAACCAGAAATAGAACAAGGGAATGAAGTCTCAAGTTGTGCTGGGGAAGGTCTAGGCTGGATGTTAGGAGGAAGTTCTTCACAGAGAGAGTGATTTGCCATTGGAATGGGCTGCCCAAGGAGGTGATGGAGTCACCCTCCCTGGAGGTGTTCAAGAAAAGCTTGGATGAGGCACTTAATGCCATGGTCTAGTTTATTGGCTAGGGCTAGGCGATAGGTTGGGCTGGATGATCTTGGAGGTCTCTTCCAACCTGGTTGGTACTATGATTCTATGTATAATATTTTTACTGCAATTTCTTTCCTGGAACAATGGCAAACCTTTGTACTTTGATGACACTCAGTCATTGCCAGCTGCATTGCTTGCTCTTGTATAACTTTACTGTCTCAGCAGTTCGGTTAGTGCTGGCAGCACCAGTGCTCCATCGCCAGGCACATTCCACCTCACCTTATGAATCAAACTCTTTCTTGTGTGCATTTCACAGGAAATCCACTTACATGTAAAACTATACAGTGTATTATAGCCGCATCTCTAAGGATGCTGAAGCACCATGTATCTATTAATAAAACCATCCAGAGTCAAGTATAACAGAATATGTATCTTCTGCTTTTTTAGAAACTGACAGATCTAATCACTTAAACTCCAGTACTCTATTTATAGCTCAGGATTTGGGGTTTTGTTTGGGTTTTTCGTTTGTTTGCTTATGGTACGAAGATTTATATTCCAATTAGCACTTGCACATTAAGTTTTCGTGTTAACGTGATCAGTAGTATTTCCCCCTCCTCAGCATCTATCCTATTACACTGAGATGGCAGCAATGTGTCAGGAAGAGCATCTCTGTTACCTTCTGATTGAACAGAATTCTCAAGCTTCCTTTGAAATCTTGAGGGCTTGTCACTTGAGGTGTTACTTTTTTAAGCATGAACAAATCTTGTCAGCCTAAGCTGAGAAATCAAATGTATTTTATCAGCACTTTGGGATCAAACTTCACATTCCGTATTCAGCAGTGGGTGCTATATGTGAGACAAAACCAGAGGTTACAGTTTGCACTAGGAACACCATCTCTGGTGGTAGGGTGGATCACTTTCTTACTGTTTACACAACAGTTTTAAAAAGAAAAACCCCTGAGATACTTCCATTTTTGTGACATATAAAGTGCTTAATATCTTGCAACACTTGCTTATTTATGTAGGCTTATTATGCTAAATTAACTACAGCTTCTTTGACTTAAAGTGCCTTGAATCCACACATAGCCTTATTTTAAAAGAGAATTAATTGGCATCATAGGTCTTTTGTAATTAATCCTCCTTAAGGCTGAGGTAATGCTGCTTTGTAGCATGTCTATCACTTACCCAATTACACATTGATTGCTGCATTGCCTAGTCTTCCATCTGGACATCTGTAGAGCTCTGGGACTCAAAAAAGCTGCATGCTCAGTCCCATCTGGAGGAGTGTCACAAAAAGCAAACATCTACAAGATGTTGAAGGAGCAAATAAGACCAAGATGGCAATTGCTGCACCTAATCCAGACCCAAGTTGAAGGAAAATATTCTGTGACATTGACTGAAGACCAGATAGCATCGAGCCTTGGTCAGTGCTCCCAACATCTGCCCATTTTCCTGGGAAACAGGGTACTTTGGCAAGCTTTAGCACCAGTGCACACATACACCTTATTTACCAACACACTGGAAAGTTTCTCACAAATTGCTATAACCCAGCATGCCCAAGGTGATGCCTCTCAAAATAATATAAAGGAAAACACCCTTCCCTTCCTACATGCGTCCTGAGGTCAGACTTGGAAGAGACTTTTAACAGTGATCATAAATTATATGACCTGGCAGACAAGTGAGAACTCTTCATGCACAGTCATTTCTGAGTCTGTGTGTAAAAGCCAGGCATAGAAGCTCTATTCCAAGACCAAGCTGTATGCCTGCTATGGTACAGAGAGAGCATCTGGGTTGATGTGATGGTTTGGGTGTTCCCCATCCCCCACACTTTAGAAATCACCAGACTAGACTCAGCCAGCTCTGGAAATATGAATGAAGCTTATATTTACAGCTGGCACAATATACAAGCAGATATTTACAGTATATACAGATATATACAGAAATACACAAGGTAAAAGTAATACAGAAACACAACTCCCCTCACAGAAACCTGAGTCCCCAGGAGGGGCTCTCAACCACCCCTTCACCTTCCCCCTACCCCTCTCAACCTTACCCCAGTCCCAAGGAAGAATGGAGGTTTGGCCAAGAGGATTAAGAAGCAAAAGTGAATCAGCCACAAAAGCAAATGGAGGGTGAGGTTAGAAAGCAAGATGGAGTTCAGCCAGCAGACTGAGCTCTCCCCAGCAGGCAAAGAGCCGAGAACCAAGCACAAGAGCGAAGTGCAGAGCAAAGTGACTTTATCTAATGTTTTGCTTTTCCTTTCTACACATCTCAGCAAGGCTATGAGGGAAGTAGACCTCACCATTGTTTTCATTTCTCAGACTATGACCTAATTCTTCTCACCAAAACATTCTGGCTAGGCTCAAACTAGCACAGCTGAAATGCTGCATGGCATCCACAAATCAGGATGTATACTCGTGGACATTGATGAGCTAATGTTTAAACTCGAAACACTTAAGGCATTTTAACACTTTTTTTGTACCGTGGGTGCAATGTATGTGTGTGGTGTGAGTGTTGTAAAGGGCAGCTAACAGCAAAGCAGACGGCTTGGTTTAGCACGCTCATTTCAAGACAATTTTTATCCTTAGAATTGTCCTTCTAGCCAGGTCTTCCATTCCTGAGGCAGTAATTTTTCACCCTGAGGCAGCACTGTATTATGGGCCTAGCTGAATTTGCTTAATGATTATAAGGAACATCCAAACTACCAGGTACATTCCCCACTTAGTGCTGTTGCCTTTTACATTTTTACTTGTTCGGCATTGAAGGCAACGATGGTATCCCACTGCTTCAAATCGGGGAGAAAGGGGGTTTTCACTTGGATATTTTGTTACATTGAATGGAGATCAAACTGAGTAGTAAGATCCTTGCCTTCTTCAGAAATTCTTCAGCAGTGCCTTTTCTGTCAGGATTGTATCCTATCAGGAACTCACAGATGACCAAGTAAAGCAGTAATGTTGTACTTTGCAAAACCATTTATGGAGAAATGTCTCCAAGAGAGGGAGGAAAAAAAAATCCAACATAAAAAGTCAACCACACACTGCTTTTTACTTCATCCTCAGATTTCCTGCTACTCCTCCAAAGCCACAAAGCCAAATCAATCTGATTGTGTGAGCGCCAATGCAAGACATTATCCTGTTTATATTAAAGACTGCTGTAAGTGAGCAATGTGTCTTCCAGGCTGCTTTCATGGCAGTTTAAAAGTGGAGTAGCTAAACACAGCTGAGTTATGGAAGAAGCATCATGGCAGTTTAATATAGGCCTCCTGCCAGTTGTAGGAGTCATCTCATAAAGCATGGTGAGAAAAATCAGAGTTGACATACAAAAGTTTGCACTGTACTCCTTGCCAAAATTGCCAACTATGAAGTCAAACAAACAGAATCTGTAAATTAAAAGGTTAACATGAGAATTTCTGTAAATCAGATTTAGGAAGTGGTATGGAAGCCCTTGCTGCCATTTTACATAGTCTAGCACTGACTTATGTTCCTCATTTTAAAAACCTCATGTAGGTAAGTCTAATACGCTAATAAAATATCAAGATGACTTAAAGTTCAGAAGACTCAATTTTTACAGAGAGTAGCTTAAACCTGCTTCTCTCAGCCTTTTATACTTCACATCAGAAAGTAAAGAAATACTAAACATTTCATCTAACACATAAGGATATATTTTAAAGAAATGCTTAAACCATATTTTTCTTATAATGCAGATCAGTGTGAGAACCCTGAGAAAAGAATAAATAATAAGTATGCATAACTACCACATGTCAGTCTGGAAACTGTGTGATAGCTAAGCATGAAGGGGAAAGTTAAGGGATTATATGTGGAAGCACTAGTTCTAAAATTTGTATTATTCAAGATTGAAGTCCTACTATTATCATTATTTTTAATGGTGTTTTCATATGCTGTTGAGTCATAGTTTGTCCACATCCCTCCTTTTATCAAGAGAACTGCTTATGCAGCAATTGTGATGGCAATAGCCTTTGACAGAGTTATGGTCACTTAATTAAACAATTTGGAAATCTACTTTAGGTGACATTTAAAATTGAAATTTCAAGAACATTATTCTACCATGTTCTCTTTTGGTACTGTTCAGTAAAATGCTATATTCAAGGAAATCTGTGAAATTACTATTCAAAGGCTGTGATAAGAGTGGATTAGTTCTGTACCGTTTTTAGCTGCCATTACAATTTTTGTTGCAAGACTAAGTCTACAGATTGAGTATAAAGTATATCAGGCTTTAAATTCAGTGATAAGTCATTGTTAGGACAGATAATTTTGTGATAACACGGGCAAAAGATTAATCCACTCTGATGACAGCCTTGCAAGTCTACAAGGAGCAGAACACAGAGCAAGATTTATCCATCGCATTGACAAGGACGCTAAGGGGAATGGGAAATGGAACAAAATGACTGCATTTGCATGACAACCTAAGACTATAATTATATGGTTCCACTCAAATCCTACAGTAATGGACCATAAAGAAAAAAAGCATAAACAGGGCACATCACTTAAAACTATATTGTACTCATCAACCTTTCCAGTGTCTGTAGAAAGCATAATCAGGGAACAAAAATTAATTTGTCTGCTAAATTACACTATTTAAGTGCAGAGGGGATACAACAGAATTGTTCAAACAAAGTTATTCATGTGGCTTTCATAAGTCTGAATAAATTCATCCTGCCCTGTGTTCACAAAGAAGAGACTATCAAACTAGATCCTGAGCTTGCATAAAGCATCACAGTTCCCATTACTTCACTGAGCTCAAAATCTTCTCAATATCTTCCCAAAATCTACAAGGAAATCCTCTTCTTGATAGGAAGGCTTTGAAAATACTGAAGTAAAAGCTAATTAGAGATACCTAGGGGAAAATTTTAAAGACAAACAATGTGAAATACAGAATATTGAACCTGTATGTGCATCTACCACATCCCTGTAATTCCCTGAAACACACTGGAACTTCTCACATGCATCCACCTGAGTGCCCAGGTGTTTCTAGGATCATGGCTTTAAAGCTGTAGAGAAGAGATTTGTGAGCTGAAGTCCAGCATATCATCATTTGAATTAAAGCAACTGTGGTGAGTGTCAGGTTTATAATATATATAGTGATAGTGACAGAACTAAGGGAATGGAATGAAGCTGGAGATGAGTAGGTTCAAACTGGACATGAGGATGAAGTTCTTCACCATGAGAGTGCTGAGAGCCTGGAATGGATTTTCCAGGGACGTGGTTGAGGCCCCATCCCTGGAGGTGTTTAAGACCAGGCTGGAAAAGGCTTTGGTCAGCCTGATCTAGGGCAGGGTGTCCCTGCCAATGGCAGGGGGGGTTGGAACTAGATAATCCTTGTGGTCCCTTCCAACCCTGACTGATTCTATGTTTCTGTGATTCTATGGTGTATCATACAGACACTATAAATATATAGTTGTCTTAACCTTGCAATTAAAGCAGTGCAAACTAAGGCATAGGCACCAAATAAATATGATGTTATTATTGGAAAGCTCTTCACTGCTTTGTCTAAAGGTCAAGATCAGAACTACATCAGTTTAGTCATGAACCTTTGCACTTTCTCATCTAAACAATGGAATCTCATTTTAATTTCCTTTCCCTTTAAATACAGACATTTCTGCGAAGGAAGCTGCATATGAATATCTGCACGTCTCCTTTCCTGCAATCTTATGAAAAGAAAAAGCTGTATCATGTAGTGCAACAAGCATGTGATTATGCCACATACATATAGCTGCAGTGTATTTTAAAAGTATGGAAAATAGTTAACCTGAAAAGATGTGAACAAGTGAAGACTTTGGTGCACCAGTTCAAGCGGTACATGAGTAGACTCGTCGTGTTTCAGTTCTTTCATAGAACAAGGCTTATACCCACACGTAAGGGAAATTTCCACTAACTTTGGCTTGGAGGCAGGAATTTATTCAGGAACTGCTTGGCCATACCTGGGTGCCCACATACTAAACTCTACATGATTGAGGCAAATATATGATTTTTGCTGCTTTTTGAGCATTGCATTAATCCACCAATGTGCAGAACAGACTTTAAACCAATTTAGGCTAATCACTCAAAAGGCCAAATTCTCCTCTGTGAGTTCATCTGAGAACTTTGACACTGTGTTCACGAAGAGCTTACAATGTGGAGCATAGATTTGAATTTACTGAAGCAGCTGAAGAGGCTCTTGCACTTATATGTGCACTTAACAGTATCAGTGCTACCTAAAACCACTAAGAAATAACAGATGGGGGAAATCAAATTAAACTGCTCACCAGCTACTTCCACCAGCCTCTTCTTGGCACATGGATTTGTATCAGTTTAATGACTTTGCTACAGCAACATTTCTGATGCATTGTGTCACAGTATTGCAAATTCTTTGCCTCATTCACAGGTTGGCCTTTTCTGTTTTCCTTTTGTAGCATCTCCATGGATTAGCTCTGCAGCTATGCAATGCGTAACAGAAATGGTAACTGACTGAATGGCTTCTCAACTGCTATTATAAAATTCCTCATTTTTTATGATCTTGATTTCTGATGTATCTCATGGTGTTATTTTAGAAATACACAGGATAATGTTTCAAAAGAAGCTGTGCTTCATATAAGCAGTACAATCTCTGCTGCATAGGTGAGAGAGACTTACTTCTTGAAACAGAGAAGGTTGGCTCTGTCCCATAAAGTTCAGTTACCTGCCTAGGGCTTTGTCTTGGTATGTATCTGCAGAGGAGATCAGAGATGGCTACTAGTCTGTTTACAGGAGCTGCAAATGGCTCCGTTGACCAACACCATGAAGCACCTGCACAACCAAACTTACTGGGAGTCCCTAATCCCCTGCCAGATGGGACTGAACCAGAATGCCAGGATGCAAGGAAAAGTCAATCCATAAGCCAAAACAGATGGAAATATGGGATTGGTCAGGAGCCAGTGCAGATGGCAACAGAGGGCTGGTCAGGACTGCAAGTCTTTGCTTGGCATTGGGTGGGCACTGATACAGATGGTGAATGGGATGCGTCAGCAATGCAGTTCTCCCCTTACTTGTCTTGTGTCAGATTGTCTCTGCATGAGAAATGAAGAGGTCTTCCAAAACATGTGTTTAGCTTCTGCAGCTCTATCCCTTCTCTACAGATATCCAGGCTAACCCTGAAGTATGAGATTTGCTTGGAAACATGCAGATTGAATTTTGTTTAGAGGGATTGGGAGTAAAATGTAAATTTCCTGCATGTGTTTGCAGTAGTAAATCTTTAGCACTCTCCTGATTGCAAAAAGTGAAAAAGGGTAGTCACGGGTGCTGTCAAAATGGAATCTGCTTTCGACGTCAAATGAATATTCATGAATAATTTCCACCACTGTTTGCTCACCACTCATATTTAATGATATAGGAAATGAGATGAATAACAAAGTGCTGAGATCTGCTGACAATGCAGAATTATTTAGGTTAATATGAACCAAGAATCAAAGAAAGGAATTTCAGGAGAAGCTAATAAAACCTTAGTGAATGAATAGCAAGATACCAGATGAAGTTCAATGCGGACAAGTACAAGATAATGAACACTGGAAGAAATCATCTGCACTACTTGTACTCGTGATGGAGCACAAACTAACTCTTAACTTCTCCAGATTAGGGTGGACCTGCTGTCCAGTGACAGTGAAGAAGGAAAAAAAGGTTGCAGTTTACTCCTAGGGAAGGGTGTCTTCAGTCCTACTTCAGCCATAGGCATAGGTAATGTTAAAAAAAAAAAAAAGAATAAATAATGACCTCTAGACCTCCATGTAGGAGTCCAAGCTGGGGGGGTGCAGGGGGGAACACACTAAAAAAAAAAAAAAAAAAAAAAAAAAGACCACCCCCACCAACTAGATTTATTTATTTATAATTAATTTCTCATATCAGGGGTGGAATTACACCAGTTTAAACAGAAAGGTAACTCTTAAAGGAAACAGTCAAAATAAACTACTCCAGAGGAAAAGGCAGACACATGTGAAAATTGTTCTGCAGGACGAAAGTTAAACAAACAGCTTACGTTCAGAGTTGAAAGAGCATCAGCATCATACAAAAGAATATGCAACTCTACAATGAAGAAGTGAGGGAGCATTATGGCTATCAATCACAGCCAGGAACAAGACTTGAACCTTTCTGCAGTTGCTATGAACTCTTTGCTACATTTTACTGGAGTCCAGAGGAAGTTCTTTCTGGAGTCATTCATCCTGAACAACATTGCCAAGTGATTGGGATGTTAGAAAGGCAAACAGATAATAGCAGGGATGCCAGAGGACCTGTCCTTTCTTTTACTTCTGCTCTTCTGTCTGTCAAAGCAGAGTCCATGCTGTCATTGAGTGGAGTGATTTCACTTGTGCTCTGTGGGCTATCGCTAGCTTTTCTCTAAACTTTGCAACCTCCTGGTGAGCTATCACAATCCTGAAACCTTAAATGAAGGAGATAATATCACAGAGGAAAAATATTATGGAATAATTGGTTTCTTGGTCCAAGTGTCTCAGAGAAACTTCTGCCTAGGAAGAGGTAATGCAAAAAGTCAGTGATGATAACATTGTTTTTAAAGAGGATGCTCTGGTTTGATTTACAGCATTCTTGTCAGTTCACAGGGTGAACTTTTCACACTGAGTCCTAAATGATCATTAAGTATTTTCCACATGTGAGCATTATTTTGTCCCCCACCACAATCCTCAAGCACTGTTTCTTCTGCAAGCATTCTCCGATAGGAAATGCACAAATTCCTGAAGAGCCTCTGGGAGAAAGAAGGAAGGGATTAGGTGGTGCGGAAGGAAGGAAAGCAGGAGGAAGAGGGCTCTGGCCATGACATGACTGTGAGAAAGGGGGCACGGTAGCAGTAACAGCTGGCACTTCTAGGAGCTGTTAATACTAGTAGTTCTAACTGAGAGACAGAGAGGATGGAAAAGAGCATCATCAGTTCCAGCATTGTGTATACCTCATCTGATCATAGTTCACTCCATCCTGATCCATCCCTACAGCCACATCCAGCTGGCCACAGATCCTCCTCCAATCCCTTTTGTCCTCCTCCTCCCATCCCCACGTCCACCCCATGGCAGCTGGAGGTTCCTGGGAAGTGTAGGAACAAAGCCCAAGATTTTCACTTGGGACTAGTCATTTCTCAACAGACATGGAAATTAACCAATACAGACCCAAACCTATGTCATAATTCAACCATTTTTCATCGTGTTACCTAAGGAGGAAAAATCCAGGATGGCTTTATGGGGTATTATCTCCTGGAATATTGACTGGAGTACTGTGAGGGTAAACATCTGCACAGGTTAGGACAGTGACTGCCACCATTTGAAGTCTACTGTTGTATGACAGCAAAATGATGTGTGGGAACTCTTATTCCATGGAATTAAAATAAAGAGGTGGGTGTGGTCTTCTGGGAGCTAATCTGGTGATATGATGCTTAGCATATTGACACTGAACTCTAAGAGGCCTTCTCCTCTAATGCTCCAGTAGAAGTGTGGGTTAAAAGCAGGTGGTAATCTGGCATTTCAATGGTAATTATTCATGGGGTTCATTCTATTCCTCTCGTAGATATTTGACTATCACTATAACTACCACAGCATGACCAGCCTCAGGAGAACAGACAGGAAAACTGAAACGCTACCCGTTTTAGCTGTGAGGAGTTTTGTACTCAATTTGTACATCTCTGGTACAGCAGTTGTGGAAACAGAGCCAAATTTTGAGGCAGTTGGTCTGGGTTTCATAAACATTGCATTCACTTGAAATTCCTTTATTTCATTACTTCATTTATATCATGACTTCATCCAAGGTAAAGTAGAGAACAGAAAGAAACACAGGTTTAGTGGGATGTGTTCATACATATGTTTATGTGTGTTTGTGTGTTCATTGCCTCAGAACTGCCTAGAGTTACATCATCCCAAGAGATACATTCAAGGCTGTATCCTCAGATGGAATATAATGTTTGCATGTAAAATGATAAGGATTCATGAGACACTCAGACAGGAAAGCAAAATGAGGCAGTTATGAAACAGATGCCAGCATTACTTTTGAGCTAAAGTCCTTTGAGGTAGGCTGCTCAACGATAGGCTAATCCATGTTAGATTTTTTATTTGAAAATCATTTCAGCCAGTCATGGAAATGCATTCTTTTGATCTGACATTTAAGTATATTTTTCCATTGTATCTAGATTTTATTGATTAGAGGGAAAAACACTGTAATGGCTGTAGTGACTAGGATAAATGAAACATTTCTGAATCTAAATTTCTTAAGTGATAAGATTCAGTTTAAAAAAATAGATTAATATTTTAAAAGCTCAGCAAGCACCAGAGAAAAATCTTTATCCAAGGCATTTGTGCATCCTCAGTCTGTTTTACATTCCACTTTCCTTTTGACAGCAAACTTGGTGATTCAAGTGAAAAGTTATTTGCTAAAAAAAGCAAAAGCTTAAAGATCACAAAAATCTTTTCTTTATTGGTATTAAATATTTATCAGCTGAATTCAGTAACAGATATATATGAGCTTATGTAATAGAGATAAATGTGTGAGTGTATGCATGCACACACATGCGGCTGTTATGCACAGAGAGTGGATTACATCAGAGCACGCTCTTTATGGGTTAGATACTACAGTCTGAGGGTGACAGATATATCTGGAAATCAACAATAAGGAGGCTGAAGATGTTACAAACCCTACCCGGAATGTTCAAGATCTCTTACTCTGATGCATACTCTCACCATCCCCTCTCAGGATGATCCACAGTGGTCTGAAAGTGGAATTCACAACCTATGGCAGATACATTTGTAAGATGACCATCAGAGGACATCTTTTGGCTCTTGCTAAGTGTCTGCTAGCATGCTCCTAATTTGATAAAGAAATATATTCTCTGATACACATTTATTTCCTGACACATTTCCTGATAAGCATTTCCTTTTCTCCACTGTAGCATAAACCTGCAAATGTAGCTGGTAGACTCCCAGCTAGCAGTCCAGATTTGATCACATCAAAGTAATAAATGTCTATAATACAGTATACTGTGCTTATGCTCCATTAAGAGAAACACACCTCATACCAGCTCAGCTCAGTTTTTGCTCCTTTGTTGGTACAATAAGCAGTTTCTGGAATGAAAGCTGTTGCTCTATATTTGTCTATATTCATCTTTAGAAAGGTACCTCAGACTCAGCTCTGGGAAGTGTTAATTTCTCCCGCTTGTCAGACATGGGTATTGTTTTCATAGCACTGTCTGCACAACCAGCATTGCAATTCCCTTTAAAACCACTGTGAATAAATACATTTATTAATGATACAAATTTTAGAAAATATCCAGTAACATTTAAGAGTAAGCTGATGTCTTTCTCTCAGTTCACTAACAAAAAAAAACAAAGGCAACTTGAGAAATCTACAGCCAAACACAAGATATCAAGTCAGTCTCACTTCTGTGCCTGGAAAGATCATGGAGCAGATCCTCCTGAAGGCTCTGCAAAAGCAAATGGAAAACCAGGCAGAGGTGACTGGTGGTAACCAGCAATGGCTTCACTAAGGGCAAATCATGCCTGACAAATTTGGTGGGTTTTTACGATGAAGTCACAGCTACAATGGACAGGGGAAGGGCAACTGATGTCATCTATCTGGACCTGAGTAAGGCATTCGACTCTGTCCCACATGACATCCTGGTCACCAAACTGGAAAAGCACAAACTGGATGGGTGGAGCACTCACTGGATAAGGAATTGGCTGCAGGGTCGCATGCAGAGAGTGGTGATCAATGGCACAATGTCCACCTGGCGACCGGTGACAAGTGGTGTTCCTCAGGGGTCAGTGCTGGGACCAGTGCTCTTTAACATCTTTGTCAGGGATATGGACAGAGGAATTGAGTGCACCCTCAGCAAGTTTGCAGATGACACCAAGCTGTGTGGCACAGCTGACTTGCTGGAGGGCAGGGATGCCATCCAGAGGGACCTGGACAGGCTGGAGAGGTGGGCCCAGGCCAACCTCATGACGTTTAACAAGGCCAAGTGTAAGGTCCTGCACCTGGGTCGGTGCAATCCCAGGCACAGATACAGGCTGGGTGATGAATGGCTGAGAGCAGCCCTGAGGAGAAGGACCTGGGGGTCTGGGTCGACGAGAAGCTCAACATGAGCCGGCAGTGTGCACATGCAGCCCAGACAGCCAACCGAGTGCTGGGCTGCATCAAGAGAAGTGTGGCCAGCAGGGCAAGGGAGGTGATTCTCCCCCTTTACTCTGCTCTCGTCAGACCCCACCTGGAGTACTGTGTGCAGTTCTGGAGCCCCCAATACAAGAAGGACATGGAACTGCTGGAGCGGGTCCAAAGGAGAGCCACGAAGATGATCAGAGGGCTGGAGCACCTCTGCTATGAGGACAGGCTGAGAGAGTTGGGGCTCTTCAGCCTGGAGAAGAGAAGGCTTCGAGGAGACCTTATAGTGGCTTTCCAGTATCTGAAGGGAGCCTACAGGAAGGCTGGGGAGGGACTATTTACAAGGTCTAGTAATGTTAGGACGAGGGGGAATGGGTTTAAGCTGGAGGAGGGGAGATTCTGACTGGATGTTAGGAGGAAGTTCTTTACAGTGAGGGTGGTAAGACACTGGAACGGGTTGCCCAGGGAGGTTGTGGATGCTTCCTCCCTGGAGGTGTTTAAGGCCAGGCTGCATGAGGCCTTGGGCAGCCTGCTCTAGTGGGAGGTGTCCCTGCCTATGGCAGGGGGTTGGAGCTGGATCATCCTTGAGGTCCCTTCCAACCTAAACCATTCTATGATTCTATGATTCTATATTGTGACCACAGTGATTAGTAATCAAAAAATATGTGGTTTGAAATCAAGCATGTTAACCTGTGTGTATATTCATTTACTTAGGCCCCCGCCTAACTTGGTCTCACAAAGATAAATGAGCTTGTTCATGAAACGAACAACACATTTAAGTATAGAATTGCAGCTTTGCTTCCCCTGTGTAAAATGGAAAGCCTGTCTTTTGGAGTGTTTCCACAAACCATTTATTTTTAATTGTAGAATCACAGAATGGTTTAGGTTGGAAAGGACCTCAAAGATCATCTAATTCCAACCCACTGCCATAGGCAGGGACATCTCCCACTAGAACAGGTCACTCAAGGCCTCATCCAACCTGGCCTTGAACACCTCCAGGGAGGGAGCATCCACAACTTCCCTGTCCGAGTGTTTCACCACCCCCACTGTAAAGAACCCTTTCCTAACATCTAGTTTGAATCTCCCCTCTTCCAGTTTAAACCCATTACCCTTCATCCTGTCATTACAAGACCTTGTAAACAGTCCCTCCACAGCCTTCCTGTAGGCCCCCTTCAGACACTGAAAGGCTCCTACAAAGTCTCCTCAAAGCCTTCTCTTCTCCAGGCTGAAGACCCCCAACTCTCCTAGCCTGTCCTCACAGGAGAGGCACTCCAGCCCTTTGATCATCTTCATGGCCCTCCTCTGGACTCGCTCTAACAGTTCGATGTCCTTGTGTTGGGAGCTCCAGAACTGTACACAGTACTCCAGGTGGGGTCAGCTTCTTTATTTTGAGGCAAGCAAGGACAGACTCTGCAGTACTGACATTCCACTTTCTCCTACCCTTTTAATTTATCTTAGGATCTTCCAGGAGTATGCGTGTTTGTACATGTCCCTCCTCTCTGCCTACGAAGACAGACACCCACCAGTACTTCAGTTTTGTGACACTTCAATACTTTTTTTTCTCAGCATAGTTTAAAAACTTTGACAGAACAAATTTCAAAGTGTCTGCTTTTGGATGTGTTCACCTGCTCATCTCCAGTTGTTTAACTCTTTATCCCTATATGCCAAGAGATGTTATCAGTAAATCCTCCTGGTTTAATCTCCAAAATGTCTCAGAAATCTCCCCGTTCCTCTTCATCCTCCCCATAAAATCTTTGTCAAGTCCATCCTTCTCCACATCCATGCCTACTGCGACCTTGCTGTCTTCTGCCTTTAAATGACACTCACATGAGCCAGTTTTTAAAGTAGTCTAATGCAAAAGTAATCCACTGCTCCTAGTATAGAGATCTCATTAAGATATTCCTAAATCCCTCTTCTTCACTGTCTCACTATTGCCTTCTCAATCTGATCGAAGCTCCTTTTATCACCCAGAGTTCCTCTTGACCTAACCTTCCTTCTTCTGTCCTTGCTCTGTTCTTCCACATCTTTCTTGTTTGTGTGCTCCCTCCTCACTCTTTGCCTTTGATATTGTCCACTATACCTATGAGTGGAGTAATTTGTTCAGCAATACTATTCCAGATGGAAAGTATCTTGATGTGATCGGTGTAGTCCCCTTGATAAGTCTGAACCACTGACTACTAAAAAGCAAGCTAACATGTGATTTTCTGACAAGAAGGAAAGAAGGCATTTGTTTTCCTTTTAGTGAAATTGTGAGATTTCTGAGCCATCCACAATTTCTTCTGTATCCTCCGGCCTTGAATCAGAAAAGGAATTAAAGCTTTTACTATAAAGTTACTGTCAGTGTGATTCATGAAATTGCTCTCTGATCAGTCTACATGAACACTCCTTACACAAAAGTAAATCTATATGAAATTGAAATGCGTATCTCTGGCTTTTCAGAAGTATATTTCCAGCTCCTAAGACCTGGATTTTAGGTTGTAACTTCTTGGTGTCTCCACTTGCTTACTCTTAAATAACTCCTAGATTGATTTTGGCGAGTAAAAAGGCAGAGGGCAAAAAGATATAATTTCTGCATTAGAGACTTTCCAAACACGGCCTTTATTAGTCCACTGAAATGTAACAGCAGGACCTGTTCGTTCTGACAAGCCAATCTTACAATACAGCACATGTCAGCATGAAGGACAGGGCATGCAAAGCAAAATTCCCCTCGCTTTCCCCCATCTTTCTGTTCTTCCATGTCTGCGTGCATTAGACTATAGGAAAACCTAACAAAACAAACTAACTCCTAGTCCCTTCCTCTTTTTCCCTTTAGGTCCTCACCCCCCTTACAAAATCAAACAGGAGGAAAATTGTCTTCCTACACCTGAACCCTTTGTTTGTTATTTCGCAGTTCATCGAAAATTAACATCCGGTTCCTGGAGCTTCCTCTCTCTTTGCCAAGGTGCTACAGAAGTAATTTGTACCAAACAGACACCTACGTGCTACTTCTACATGCCTCACACCTCCCTGACCTGAATAGAGTTTAACCCATTGAACTTCAGCCAGCAGTGATCATGAAGCTGAAAAACAGTGGTGAAGAAAGTTCTTAACAAGTTTAGCAAAAATGTTTCACATCCAGGGATATTTCTTAAGAGCAGGCTGATGCTTTCCCATTGGAAAACTACCAAAGTCCCAACCTCAAAGCTTCCTAGACAGACATGAGCTGTTTTGTCATGATGAAACAGACAGCCTCATGTCTGTTTCACTTAGTTTTAAAAGATGCCCCACTTTTCCAGCAGCATGCCTGTTTGTACACATACTTCTGCATCCATCCATAAAGACAGGCTTAAATTAATGGTTCAGTTTTACAATGCTCAGTGTGTGAGTCATCATCTCCAGGAAGCTGGGTGATAACAGTATGTATGTACATCATCTGTAACAAGATTAGAGAAACACTACTATGTCCACGCATAATACAAGTACATTGCTAAGTCTCTTTCCTTCGTTAAGATGCTATAATAAGGACAGAAGTGCTCCTGTGTTCAGCACAAAAACATGCCAAACATTCTACCAAATTGGCCATACTGCATATGTCCTATGACACAACACTCTGTTTCAGTCCTGTGAACTTACAGAAACTTAGTCTCCTTCAGCTCCTGAAATTCCCAGCCATACAATTGCCTTCCTGCCTCCTTCCTCTCTGCCTATATGTCTTTGTTTTCCTCACAAAGCATAGTTAAGTGGATTTCCTGTACCTCCTCACAAGCCATTACCCTTAAAGAAAGATTGCTTGACTGCACTAAGGGTCTTTCTCAAAACCAAAGAAAGCAGTAGGAAGAACTGCAGTCAGCCAAGATATATACTCAGCTCACCAGGAAAAGGTGGAAGGAAGTATGTAGAGACTGTTACCTCTGAGCTCGTAAACTCTGAGCTAGTTACTAATCTCCTCCACCTCTTCCTCATCCTCCCTGATCTGCTCCACTATTCTTCTACTGCTCCTTTGCCCCTTCTACCAGCAGGCTGCAGCTCACTCCTTCCATCTTCATCCTCCCTGCTTCCCCAGGCACTGTCCCAAGCAGTTCCTTTAACCCACTCCTCTAACCCACTCACCCGCGAATCTTCTCTGATAGCCCCTGCAAGATCCAAGTCCAGCTTCTCTTTTACTTTCTTGCTTGATCTATGATTCCCTTCTTGTTCATTCCCTATTTGACAGAAGACTGGGTTCTCAGCCCCTCCTGATCCTTCCTGTCCTGCCTGTGAGTCTTAGGAACTATTGGAAACGTGACACTCGAGACAAAGGACGGTGTCAGGACGGTGCCCACACGAGGACTTCACTTTCCCACTAAGCATGTGTGCGTATTCTGCACATGGTTGTACATTTTAAGTCAGGGAGATTTTTTCTCTGACACAGGAACTCTGCACCAGGCACCGCACTGCAACAACATCACCAATGAAACTGCTTCCATTTCTAGGTAGGTGACATCTCTTTCCTTGGGGAGTGAGTGGCAGGTAGGAGAGGAGTGGGTTCTGGCAAGAACGAATGAGAATGTCAGAGATGGTATAAAGTTGGGTACACAGGATTGAAAGTCCTTGTAGCTTTGATCAGTGCTGCTGCTGGATTTGATTATTATGTGGTTAGGGTCATCTCAAAACTGAATCTCACAAATGCCCATCTTTATGTCACTGTGAGCTTTCTTCTACTAAAAAAAAAAAAAACAGACATTGTGAGTTTGGATTTCGGGGTCTTTTTTCTCTCTGTCTGCTTGGGAAATTCTTTTATCTCACAAGTTATGAACAGTAAAATGACAACAGAATCCCACAGGTTTCTGTTTTAATCTCTGGGAGACAGATCTCAAAAACAGAGGAAAAAGATGAAACTTGGTAATACTTAAGTTTAAATGACTTCTGTATAACTGCTAATAACTGTGTGCTATTTTTAGTTTGTTTTTTTTCCTGAAATTTTAATTTGTTCAAGAAATCAGCACCTCAGCAAGATTTCCTGAAGCAATGAAGCCGGTAATTGTAACAGTAGGGTAGCAAATACCCAGAACAGTATTTGGGTAGGGAAAAGCAGAACTGCAGGGGAAGATAGCATCTTAAAGGGTCTCTGTGTTCTACAACTTTTGTCATGTCCTGCTCACAATTTCTTTAAGCAAAAGACTTACTTTCCTTTCTGATTTAGCTGCCTGATTTCTAACCTGTCAAGGGTGTGTATAATTGTCTTGTTAGCTGTTAGTTTTGTCAAAGGGAGAGTTTCCCTGGAGTCTTTGTGTTGAAAACCATACGCATTCATACAATGGGAAAGTAGTTATACCATTTACCAATCAGCTACCAGAGTAAGAAAAATAGAAGACAATACTTTTGTAACATGGAAATGGTATTTAAAGAGACTAAATAAGGTTTTAAACCCTAACGTTATAACTCTGTAAATACTGCAGCATGTAATTTTGATCTCTTAGGCCATATGTATGTGTTAGCTGCACAAGTATGGAAGAGCTTGCAGAAACTAAAACTCTGCCCAGGGGAGCTCTCTTTGGTACTTTTCATTCAGTATGTGTAGGACGGTTTGGATTGCACTCAATACATAATTCAGAGTGCAAATAAATGTCTGTGTTTTACTGGAAAGTGCTAGAAAACACTGGAAGCCTTTCAAATGTTTTCAACAGACACTGGATAACTTCTACACTGTTCACTGGTTGAGCACATACGAAAGTTCTTAATCCAGGGTGTCTACCGCTTTACCAAAGTAGTTAGTGAATCTTGCCTCACTCTGCAATATCTGTGAGGATGTTAAATTTACTGGAATGCAACAATTTCCTGGGTACCTTTTGCTCATATCTGATTTTATTGCTTAGAATGAAGTTTTTAGATAAAGAAACAAATCCGATTTTCCTTTGTTCCAGTTCTATTTTCCAGTCTGCTGGACTATGGCTGCACTACTGTAAGCTGTAACATGGCATGCCACAAGGATGCCAGATGTGAAGTTCGAGATGGGATAACAGGCTGCTATTGCACCCAAGGATATACAGGAAATGGCGTAGAATCCTGTTATGGTAAACATTTTACCTATGCACATTTCTGTTGCATGCTTGCTTGAAAATCTTACTCAAGAGCCCATTATCTGAAGGATTAAACTCTGTGTCTCAACACTTTACGCTAACATATTCTCAAAGCCAAAAGCTTTAGCAGTTTCCGAGCTAATTCTCAGTCATTTTGATATAGCCTACTGTGCATTTTCAACTGAGCATCACTTGTTTTGATTTTCCATTAGAGATGTTGATGGATATTCTCTGATTTAGCTGCAGCAATTTCCCTTGTGACTCAGGACTTCTGAAGTTTGGAGTTGCGTGACTGCTATTTTACAGATCACGCATCTCACACAGGCACAAAATGCTAGGCTGCTCTGTGATCAAACAATACAGTCCCTGAGCTATTCTAGAGGACGCAGGAGATGTACATGTCAGAGAGACATACCTGTACGTGGAGCTGCCTATGTCTGGCCTGTATCTGGGGCAAAGCTGCAGCAGTTTCTCTGTCACCCACTGACCCTTCCCCAGAAGAGAAGGAGAATCTGGAAAAGGAAAGAAGAGCCATGGGTAGAAATGAAACTGGATTTAATGAAACAGCCAAAATAATACTAATGTAAATATAAAGTTCATAAAGTTATGCTCAGCCCAGCAAATGTACAGTGATCACACATCAATGAAAAAAAAGATAAATTAGTCCTCAGTTCACCAGAATTTCCCCTTTATAATGAAGGTGGTGCTTATGTTCTGGGATACTCCTGTGAGCCGACTCAGGTCGGTTGCCTTGTCTGACTTGAAACTGCTACAGGCCTGCTGACCATGGCTGGCCTCTGATTCTGTCCTAGTCAAAATAGGACAGAGGACAATGTTAATTTTTACACAGCACTTGCTTGCAAGGGAAATATACCAGAAACCCTGTGGAGAGGTCTGCTTCTGGATGCTGCTATTTTGCATCCAAAGGGTATTTTCTTTGACTTAATGTTTGAATTCTTATTAACAGTTCCAGTGCTTATTTCCACTGTTAGATATAGCTATGCCCAGCTGCAGGCAGGATGAAATTTATATGAATCATAGAATCATAGAATGGTTTAGATTGGAAGGGACCTCAAGGATCATCCAGCTCCAACCTCCTGCCATAGGCAGGGACATCTCCCACTAGAGCAGGTTGCTCAAGGCCTCATCCAGCCTGGCCTTAAACGCCTCCAGGTAGGAAGCATCCACAACCTCCCTGGGCAACCTGTGCCAGTGTCTCATCACCCTCACTGTAAAGAACTTCCTCCTAACATCCAGTCAGAATCTCCCCTCCTCCAGTTTAAACCCATTCCCCCTCATCCTGACATTACTAGACCTTGTAAATAGTCTCTCCCCAGCCTTCCTGTAGGCTCCCTTCAGATACTGGAAAGCCACTATAAGGTCTTGTTGCTTTTCAGTGTCCTGAGAACCATTTATGAATATTCACCATCTGTTGAATCAGGTTTTGTGTTCCATGAACCCTGGGAAATTTAGCAGTTAGAGAGGCAGTTTTGTTTGGTATATGCATAGATAAGCAGCTCATCTTTAGCTGTTTTTTTATACTTCATTTGACATGGTATATGTTGAAGTGTGCTTGTTTTAGAAACATTTGGAATGTCAAAACATTTGTCCTGAAAAAACTGCCTAGTCTTTCATATGCTGGGAATGCTTGTAGAGAAATATAGCTGGCAAAAAAAAATAATAAATAGTAAGGAATCACAGAAATCACAGAATACTTTTCTTTGGAAGAGACTTCTGGAGGTCATCTGGTCCAGCTCCCTGCCGGTGGAGCACCATGGGTAAAAATGACCCTTGGTTCACCAGTGTCGTTAGATGGTCATTCTCCACTTTATTTCCGTGTTACACTGACTTATATGCTTACTTAGAAGAGGCGTGCACAGCTAACTTAGTTTAAGATTGGTGCATGTGGAAAGTACAGGTTGGTCCAGGGTTACATGCACAGCACAGATAGGTCACATTATGTCAACAATCCTGCAGGATCAGGCCCCTACAGCTGGCTGACCCTGCCCCTTTGCAGCTGGCACTCCACCCCCTGCAGCTGCATGTGGAGGGTGCCACCCACCGCCTGGGATCTTAAGCCCAAGATGGACTCAAGGACACTTCCCAGCACGGGTGCTCATATTTATCATTTCATGTCCTGTTAGTAAAAATCCCTCCACAGCTCCCCACTGCCTTGTCCACCTGAGTTTTGTGGCTGCCCAGGGAGGTGGTGGAGTCACTGTCCCTGGGGATGTTCAGGAAAAGACTGGATGAGGCACTTAGTGCCATGGTCTAGTTGACTGCATAGGGCTGGGTGATAGGTTGGACTGGATGATCTTGGAGGTCTCTTCCAACCTGGTTGATTCTATTCTATTCTATCTCCAAGGATAAAGGTTGCACACCTCTCTGGGCCCTTGTTCCAGGGCCTGACTGTCATAATTTTGTTCTCTTCCAACTTGGTTGGTTCTTTTCTATTCTATTCTATCTCCAAGGATAAAGGTTGCACACCTCTCTGGGCCCTTGTTCCAGGGCCTGAGTGTCATAATTTTGATTTTTTTTTTTCCTGACATCTATTCACAATTTCTCTTATTACAGCTTGTAACTGCTGCCACTCATGCACTTACTGATGTACATTTTTAATAATAGTTTTGCTTTATCCCTTCTATAAAGCCCTGGGATCTCCCATTAGATGGCTGTGATTTCCCCTTTACCTTCTTTTCCTAAGCTTGAACAAACATTGTTCTCTCAATCTTTTTCTTTCCATCAGGTGCCACGTATTCATTAAATACATTCCTTGAGTGTAATACAAACCTTGCCCTAAATAGAGTTCAGTCTATCAGGCTCATCAAGAGAAAATAAGAAATGGCCTTCACCAGACTAGTACTGTATTTGCACTGATTCAGTTCTAGTACCATGAGTAAGCTGGTTGATTTGAAAGTTAAATGCATAAATGTAGTCAAGGGCCTATGCTTGTGAAAGAAGAAAACCAAGTCAATTCTCAGCAGTACCACCTGCAACAAATCAAAGCAACATTAACTTCTCTACCATGATCTGGTATCCACTGTACATTTTCTGTACTCTTCTAGAAAGTTTGAATTGTGAATCATCAAATTTACACTACAGATACCTTCTGTTCTTCACCAATATTACTGACATTCTTAAATCTGGCCACTGTATATGTGCCCATTATGGTGTTACTTAACCCATGTGTGTGAGGATGGATTTATCTTTCCTTCCATGTTCGTTGTTCTCATGCAGTTATCTTTTTCTTACTTTATCTTTTACCTATATTTCCTTAGGGATATCTGTATTCAAAATTCATAAAAACATTTATTGATCATATAAAGAGCATTCAGTTCAGTGAAGCATACAGTCACAAATCTTGTGAATCAGTATTGCATTAAGAATCGTACTAAGCATTTGGAAATTCAGTCTTCAAAATAACATTTCCTATGTCAGCACAGGGAAACCAGCTGCTAGATGTATTTGTGGTGCTTTGCGGTTGTGGCAATGGTTTGAAGAAAGCCTCATGTCAGGAGACCAATGTTTTTTCTATTAAAACACCTCAACAGCCACCAAAGTCACTTACCTTCCAGCTAGGCAATAAAGCTTGAACTGTGTGGCTGTTGCCCTCAAAAGAGAGACAAAGTTTCTCTAGGGCAGTCATGTTACAAGGCCCATTGTTAATATTGCACACTAACCCTTTAACAGCGTAAGAAAGTAACAGGAATTTTAATTGGGTATGCTCTAAAAATTATTAGAAATATCAGATAAATCTTATCATAAACAAAGTTAGAAAAATGCAAAACAAAGCCTCAGCTGTTTAATGATGTATTAGATTCTGACGTTCCATCTAGCAAAAGCAGCAGGTGTATGTTGTTCTAGAGATAGCTGTGTGTTTTTCTTCACTTAATAATATTAAGCTTTTACAATGATAGTCCAGTCACCTTCAAAGGAGATCATTAATTATGTCTGGTCACCAAACTGGAAAAGCACAGACTGGATGGGTGGAGCACTCACTGGATAAGGAATTGGCTGGATGGTGGCATGCAGAGAGTGGTGATCAGTGGCACAATGTCCACCTGGCGACCGGTGACAAGTGGTGTTCCTCAGGGGTCAGTGCTGGGACCAGTGCTCTTTAACATCTTTGTCAGGGATATGGACAGAGGAATTGAGTGCACCCTCAGCAAGTTTGCAGATGACACCAAGCTGTGTGGCACAGCTGACTTGCTGGAGGGCAGGGATGCCATCCAGAGGGACCTGGACAGGCTGGAGAGGTGGGCCCAGGCCAACCTCATGACATTTAACAAGGCCAAGTGTAAGGTTCTGCACCTGGGTCGGAGCAATCCCAGGCACAGATACAGGCTGGGTGGGGAATGGCTGGAGAGCAGCCCTGAGGAAAAGGACCTGGGGGTCTGGGTCGACGAGAAGCTCAACATGAGCCGGCAGTGTGCACATGCAGCCCAGACAGCAACCCTGTGCTGGGCTGCATCAAGAGCAGTGTGGCCAGCAGGGCAAGGGAGGGGATTCTCCCCCTTTACTCTGCTCTCCTCAGACCCCACCTGGAGTACTGTGTGCAGTTCTGGAGCCCCCAACACAAGAAGGACATGGAACTGCTGGAGCGGGTCCAGAGGAGAGCCACGAAGATGATCAGAGGGCTGCAGCAGCTCTGCTATGAGGACAGGCTGAGAGAGTTGAGGCTTTTCAGCCTGGAGAAGAGAAGGCTTCGAGGAGACCTTATAGTGGCTTTCCAGTATCTGAAGGGAGCCTACAGGAAGGCTGGGGAGGGACTATTTACACAGTCTAGTAATGTTAGGACGAGGGGGGATGGGTTTAAACTGGAGGAGGGGAAATTCTGACTGGATGTTAGGAGGAAGTTCTTTACAGTGAGGGTGGTAAGACACTGGCACAGGTTGCCCAAGGAGGTTGTGGATGCTTCCTCCCTGGAGGTGTTTAAAGCCAGGCTGGACGAGGCCTTGAGCAGCCTGCTCTAGTGGGAGATGTCCCTGCCTATGGCAGGAGGTTGGAGATGGATGATCCTTGAGGTCCCTTCCAACCTGAACCATTCTATGATTCTACGATTCTATGTGTCAATACAGGCATTTTCTGAAGAGTGGATATGGTATGTTGTGTGTACATATTTGCCCTTTTAGCTGTCTAGATAGGTTGTGAGAGTTGTAATTATTGTCAACAGCAGTAGTAATTTCACTTAGTGTAGAAATAACTTCTTCATTGTGCTATTCTTGGTGGACAATTAAACCAGAGCAGTGATTGTTTTGGTGATTTATTCTGGAACAAGCAATTCAGATTTTTCTCTTTGTAAAAATGTTGAACAACAAAAAAATATTAGTCTTCAGGTTAGCCTTCTTAAGCTTATACAGCTGGAAATCTGTCCCTTTAATTTATAGCTACATTCTCACTGGTTTTAAATGGTTTACATTTGTTTCTTTACTTTTCCTTGCTTGTAACACCTCTTAAATACTTGTAAAAGTTATTTCTCTGCTAGTTCTGTCTTTTCAATGTGATACACTTAGACATTTTCCCTTGAGTTTACTGTGCTGCAAAAGGCAATAATGCCCTGTTACATTTATTTTCTAGCACCATTATTGATGAATCATGAATCACTTATGTCAGCATACCTTAGGAATGGGGTTTGTTAGTTTTAACTTTGCTCCCTTTGCCAGCTGGCTAAGCGACTACAGAGAGCTCAAGATTATTGGATTTGCTGTGTGTAGATAAAGACATATAGATATGAATTTAATTTCCTGGTGTCAAAGTTGTGGCTTTTAAAATAATTATCCTCTTACAATCTTTCCCACAAGATTTCAAGCACTTTAAATTAGGTCGTATTTTGGACTTTCTGAAGGCATGGTTTGGCCAGTCTAACAAATAACTAATCCTTTTCACAATCTCATTGTCTTCAGTAAGAATTTGTGCTGGAATGCACAGTCAAGAGAATAACCGATTGTAGGACCTGGCCTCTTATATATATTGGAATTATAACTTACATAGCAATACATTCCTTCTGTACAGTATCTTCCAGAAAGCCATAAATGAGTCACCTTGTCAAGCTTTACACCTCTGAGATATAAAATACTATTCAATTCCTCTTACTTCTTCTTTTGTATTTATATTCCTCACCTTTTGTAGCATAAAATGAAAGAGAATGGCATCTGAAAATATAATTACTTGCCTTTTAGGACTCGACTTGGGCAGACGCGTACTCTGAATATAATGCATGAAGCTTTAGCTTAACATCATCATTCACCTAATTGAAGTAGCACAACCAGAGCTCTTGGCATAAAAATAAAAACATATCCGGATGAGGCTGATTTCTAGACAAGCTGACTTCCTCTTGTGTAAAAATGTCATGGAGGCTTTAGAGACAAATTGCACATACACGCCACTTCTCTAAATCCATTTCTATATGTAAAAAGATTTGGCTGTATAAATTAGGTGTTGCTCAGAATCCCAGCTTGCCTCCAAAAGAAAATTAAAGGAAACAAACAAAATATCAGATCCTTTAGAGAAGATGGGGGAGGAAGCAGGACTTCATAGAAGCCAACACTTTATTTTTAAAACAAAGGGAAAAATGAGTTGGCATCGTTGATGCTTTCCTAAGCAGCTCTGCTTCAATACTGGCTGCTTCTTGATTGCTGACTGCCAATTTGCTGCTTTGCTGGCACACTGCAGGAAATTAAAGTAAACAGTGTGATCACAGTGTTTACTTTAACTTTGTAAAATACGGAAGGAAAATGAAGCGGTGCTGTTTGTTCCAGGAGGGTAAGCAGGCAAGAAGGAAAAGTCTGAACACAATATCCCTCCCAGATATCCCCGTACAATATTCCCTTGCAAATGTCACTTGCAAATTATACCGCAAAATTAATCAGTCTTACTTGTAAAATAGTTACAGCTCTTCCAGAAATAGTAAGCAGGGACTTAAGGCTATCAGGGAAACTTTGTACTGAAGCAATGTTTCTCTTTCTGAAGAGCAGTGTAGGAGGATTTATCATTTTCCAGAGGCAAAAACCACATCAGTGCAAAGTGGTATTTTATATCAAAATACACAATCCCTGTTAGAACACAGGGCAATTTGTGTAGACTCAGATGAATCAGATTGAAAGCCTACTCAATGTCTGAACACAAACATATTTTCTTGCTTTATCGAGGGTCATACAACCAACTCTCTGGCTTTTACCAGCTGTAAAAAGGCGCTTTTCTGAGAGATATCCGCTCCTTGCTCTAAGGTGATGTCGTTGTGTCCCACCATCAATTTCTGCTGCAGTCACTGAATTTGGTTTGATTCACTGGTGTTACCATTGCCATTCTGCAGCACCTAACCGGTCCAGAATGCGTAAGATTTTCTACATTCAGGGTTGACTCTGTGAAAACCACTGTGTATAATCCTTACATTCTGTCCAGGAGTGTCCTTCAATAGAAAATTATCTAATCTAAATGCTGGTTCACCAAAGGAGTTGTCTGGGGGTTTGGTGGGTTTGGGGGGGTTTTTTGGTTACCATCAGCAGGCATACATGGCTGGCTGTCACTTCTGTGTTTACCAAATATTCTGAAACCACTGACATGGAAGATCCAACTCATACACTTCCTAAATTCATTTCACTGCTATCAGTTACCACAAGCTATAAAAAGGCAAATTGCAGCTGCTCTAGCATAACACAGCAGAAGAAAGATATGTCTTAGCCAAACCTGAATAACAGGGCTCAGCACAGTGGGTGACAGCTTGGAACACTTGCTATGTGCTACACAGGAGGCTAAACCACACCACCTATTCCTAGCCCTTTTAACATGCTCCTCATAGTCTCTAGGCTCTTACTTCCTTCTTTACTCTTTTTCCTTTCCTTCCCCTCTTTCTGTGTCTCCAATCTCTGCTACTTTGCCTCCAACTTCTGCTGGATGTTTTATACCATTTCAGAGTGAAATATGGTAAAATCCGAGTGCAAAGTGTGTGAAAGGGCAGAAGTCATCTTCAGATTCAGAATTTCTGTTCAAGTTGAGGGTGTCTAGCTCTTTGGTGATCCCAAATAGTGCTAGGAGGTGATATCTTTTTTGTTGCATATGTAAGTATTATATTTAACTAAGCCAATGTTTTCAGGACTCCTTCCAGGGGGAAGAATTTTTTCTTTCCTTTCATATCTACATGTAGCTGAATGTTTTTTACCTTTACTTGAAGGGCACAGATTTACTGTTGAGCTGCACAAACATAGAATCATTAAGGTTTGAAAAGATCTTTAGGATCATCAAGTCCAATTGTAAGCCAACTACCACAACCACTAAACTATATCCTGGGGCACTTCATCTACACATTTCTTGAACACCTCCAGGGATGATGACTCCACCACCTCCCAGAGCAGTCTGTTCCAGTGGCTC
This sequence comes from Tricholaema leucomelas, assembly GCA_013400475.1. Taxonomy (NCBI): domain Eukaryota; kingdom Metazoa; phylum Chordata; class Aves; order Piciformes; family Lybiidae; genus Tricholaema lacrymosa; species Tricholaema leucomelas. Next base: position 590,555 of record WAAF01018546.1, read on the forward strand.
ACCACTCCCTCAGTAAGGAAGTTTTTGCTAAATTCCAGTCTAGCCTTCCCCTTGCACAACTTAAACCCATTTCCTCTCATCCTATTACTAGTTACCTGAGAGAAGAGACCAACACCAGACTCACTGCAACCTCCTTTCAGGTAGCAGTAGAGAACAATAAGATCTCCCCTTAGTCACCTTTTATCCAGACCAAACATGCCCACCTTCCTCAGCCACTCCTCATATAACATGCCCTCTAAACCCCTCACCAGCCTTGTTGCTCTTCTCTGGACACACTCCTGGACCTCATTGTCTTTCCTATACTGTGGTGCCCAGAGCTAAATACAGTATTCAAGCTGTGGCTACACCAGAGCTGAGTACAGGGGCACAATCACTTGCCTAGTCCTGCTAGATATACTGATTTTGATACAGATCAGGATGCTATTGGCTCCCTTGGCCAACTGCTGGCTCATGTTCAGCCTCCCGTCCACCAGTACCTCCACTGGGCTGCTTTCCAGCCACTCTTCCCCGTGACTCTAGCATTGCTTGGGATTGTTGTGACCAAAGTGCAGGACCCAGCACTTGGACTTGTTAAATCTCATTTCTTTGACCTCAGCTCATCCATTTAACCTGTCCAGACCTCTCTGCAGTGCCTTCCTACCCTCAAGCAGATCAACACTCCTACTCGATTTAGCATAATCTGCAAATCTGCTGGTGTTGCATTCAATTCCCTCATCCAAATCATTAATAAAGACATTAAACAGAACTGGCCCAAATACCAAGCCCTGAGGGACACTGTTTGTGACCAATCAGCAGCTAAATTTAACTCTGTTTATCACAAATCTTTGGGCACATCTGCCCAGACAGTTTTTATTCCAGCAGAGTCCTCCTGTTTGTGTTGTGGGCCACAAGGTTCTCAAGGAGAATGCTGTGGGAGATGGTGTCAAAGGCTTTAGTATAGTCTGGGTATCCAATGTCCACAGTCTTTCCCTCATCCACTAGATGGGTCACCTGGTCATAGAAGGAAATGAGGTTGATCAAGCAGGACCTGTCTTTCGTGAACTTATGCTGGCTGGGCCTGACCCCACTGTTATCCTGCACTTGTCATGTTAGTGCACCCAAGACTAACTGCTCCCTAGTCTTCCCCCATACCAAGGTCAGGCTGACAGACCTGTAGTTCCCTGGACCCTCCTTTCAGCCTCTTCTGTAGATAGGTGTCACATTGGCAAGCCTCCAATCATCTGGCACCTCCCCAGTTAACCAAAGTTCCTGCCAGATGATGGAGAGTGGCTTGGCAAACTCTTCCACCAGCTCCCTCAGCACTTGAGTGAATCCCATCTGGCCCCACTGACTTTCGAGTGTCCAGGTGGCATAACAGGTGGTTGTTGCTGGGAGTTGATGCTACTCTACACCCCTATCAGAAGGCTGAATAACCTGAGGATAAGGGGTCTGGCTACTAAAGACTGATGCAAAGAAGGCATTAAGTACCTCAACTTTTTCCTTATCCTTGATAGCAACGTTCCCCCCTGCATCCAACAAAGAGTGGACTTTTTCCTTGGCTTTCTTTTTGTTGTTAATATATTTGTCATCTGGCTGAGGTATTCTGAACCCACATTCTGGAGTAAACCTATAGGCAGATGATGGAATTGAAAAGCCTGGACAAATTAGCCAGGAGGATTTGTTTTTTCTAGTTCATGATAGGTTACCTGCCTTGGAAAATGTGGGTATTCAGGTACAGATTAGTATTTCAGGTTTGTGGCCATTTGGGGACCTACAACCTTATGTACGGATTTTGCCTTTTCATGCACAAGATGTTATGCTTTTCTATGAATTTGGGAAGCATTTGATGGCTATGCTATCCATAGACTGCTGGGGACCAACCAACTGTTGGATGGTTCCCTTCCAGTCACAAAGGACTGAGTTATGTTTATGTTCGTGTAAACATCCATCTCCTTGGCTAGCATTGCTAGTCAAAATGGGTTTTGTAGATTTAACTTTGCTTTATGAAGCTGAAATTGCCTATTGTAACTAGCTACTATCAAAGGTCTTTTAGTTGATGCTTTCAAGAAGAAATCTGAAGGAGGAAAGTGTGCCTGTTGATGCATGAGAACATTAGTCAGAGGGAAAGTCATACAGGATGTTTTAAGTAACAGTATGATCCTGCTGAATAAGACACAGTGAAGACTGTCTTATTCTAGTTGTCATACCTACAATAGCTGAGTCATGAAATTTTGACTCACAGCATTTTGTGTTTTCTTGGTGTCAAATCCAGTTTTCTTATTCAAATGAAAAGTGCCTCCCAGTTTGTCATTTGAATGAGATGGAGAGAAATCTTCAGAGGGTTAGCTCTCCTTCCTGTTGTCAGAAAACAGTTTGTCTTGGCCAGAGATACAATACACTATAACTATTTGCAAGACTGATCTTGACTTAAGTAAGCCTGGAACCAAGCCCATGACAGATTCATTGCATTCACAGATTTGAGACAGAAAGGGGTTAAAAAAAAAAAAAAAAAGAAAGAGCAATTCTTTCTTTTTTCCATGTTTTTTTGGTTTGCTTTGTTGATATTTTCTTGAAATGGTACTCGAGCAGAACTAAAATACAGTAACGCAGCTTTTGAGTGGGTCAGGGAAAACCTCTTGTTATGTCTTTAATTGTATTCAGCTTTATCCTTGAATTGGTCCTGTTTGCATCTAAAAGCAGTTTTTAAAATGTGTAATGGTGTGGTAGAAAACAGTTATTTATGTCTCTCAATAATGCATTCAAACTTCCAAGCTGATCAACTACATATGAATAATTTCTTCTTTATTTAATTCAAAGTATGTTGTGACTCTTCACAAATAATTCTATCTTTCTTCCTTGGGAAAATAATTTTTTCATCCTGCTTTGTGATACTAAGAATCAGTCAATGTATAAGAGAATATGGAAAAAATCATTTGAGATGGATTAAAATTATTGTCTGTCTGCTTACTTTGTGTCTACCAGAGACAGAATTTACTTCCTGTGTCTCTAGCATCTGTAGCAGTCACAAAAGGTCTAACAATAAGAATATATTCTTCTCACTGGTTAGTCTGAAGTCAAAGGATAGTTGATATTTCATAGAATCATAGAATCAACGAGGTTGGAAGAGACCTCCATGATCATCCAGTCCAACCTATTGCCCAGCCCTATCCAGTCAACTAGACCATGGCACTAAGTGCCTCATCCAGGCTTTTCCTGAACACCCCCAGGGACAGTGACTCCACCACCTCCCTGGGCAGCCCATTCCAATGGCAAATCACTCTCTCTGTCAAGAGCTTTCTCCTAACATCTAGTCTATACCTTCCCTGGCACAACTTGAGACTGTGTCCCCTTGTTCTGTTGCTGCTTGCTTGGGAGAAGAGATTGACCCCCACCTGGCTACAGCCTCCCTTCAGATAGACAGCAATGAGGTCACCCCTGAGCCTCCTCTTCTCCAGGCTAAACAATTTGTACTTATACATGTATATTACATATACACAGGGTCATATTTATAAGTAGATGTGTTTGAAAAGCAACCTTTTCTATGAAAAAATATAAAACCATCCCAAAGTTGTCTGTTTTTCTCCTTCTGTGAGTGTATGGTTGCAATTAGCTTCTGTTAAAGAAAAAAACAGGATTTATTGAAAAGAAATTGCTTCTATAAATTCCACTTCCTTGATATATTTGTTGTACCTAGGTTTGCACACAGTAGAGACCACTACATCTATCAGATTCTACAGCTGCCTTTGGGGCCATGAAGTTAGTGGTACCCATATAACAAGGAAAACATCGTAAGGATTTACACACATAAGAGACAGTGATACCATTTCTGCACAGCACAGTATGCCATCAGTCTTTGCTTTTGTTCAATAGGTCATACAAGTTCAATAGTAGAAAAAGAGAAAAGTGTTGTCTTTAGTTTTAGGGGGTTTTTTTGTTTGTTTTGGTTTGTTTAGGTTTTTTATTTATTTCCCTCTTCCAGAATAAACTGTCCAGGAGTGGTGAAGCTGTCTGTAACCTCATTTAAAATGCATAATTTATTTAGGATGATATGCTGGTGCACAATTTTTTTCTGTGTGTGACTGTGAAAAATTGCCAACCGAGCTGTTGGCAAACAGAATATCAAACCCCTCTCAGCCTTGTGTGTATGGAAGAGTTTAAGAAGGTAATTGACACTTTGAGCCTCTATGTGCCAAAGAAAGAGATAATGATGTTCTCCAGAAAGATTAGAATCTAACCAAACATTGTGCTGTAAATACAGAGCACAAAGCCAGGTGATGTTTGCGAAAACGCTGCTTGGCTGCAGGAGGAGGAGGGGGCTGAAGGACTGCAATTTTGCACTGTATATTTTTTTAGGTACACAGATTTAATTTAGAGATTATGGCTTGAAAATGAAATTTACAGTATGTGTGTTTTTCAGTGATAAGAAATTGATTTTGTGACCTTAGTACACGCCACTTGAAATATCTGGCACCGTGCTTTGTTGAGGTTAAAGGAAGCCATATATGCCTGGATCCGCATTCTTCTTTCACCTTGAACTGCGCAGTTAATCACAATCACAATCACTGTCAGGAAGGAAGCTGCTGTTTTGCTGCGGTACAAGGAAGCTGAATAATCTCTGTTCATTGTCTAATGGATAGGTTGTTGTGTGATTACTTCGGGCTAAGTTCAAGAGATTCACGATAACTTCAAAATGGAGACTTCTGGTGGAATTAACAATCAGTGAACTGGAGCTTCACCTGCTGCCATGCAGCGGATGGAGCAAGCAGGCAGATCTGCATGGCAGAGGCGGAGGAGGGCGGGGAAGGGGACAAGAGCGGGAAAGTTCTCCTTTGATCTGCCCCCAGTGAGTGTGACTGCTCATTCAGGGCTGAGACAGCTCTGTCCTGTAAGCTTTGCTGCCGTACCAGGAGGTGATACAAGGAAAAGGCTCTCTGGTTGTGCTCTCCTTGATGCTGTTCCAACATCGAGGAAGGGAGTGCAGCACATGGGCTGCTCTGACCTTAAACTGTTATCCTCATGCATCTTCCCGCTTGAAAGGCCAGCTGATTTAGGAACAGCAGCTATGCCCCAAGGGACTCTGCCAGTGTGATTTTGATTTAATATATCTCCTTCATTTAATTGGATTTCTGTCCTAGCTTAGACTTGTACAACTCTTTGACAGTGTAAAGTTGCCTGTAAAGTACTGTGGCAGGGTGTCCCATTATTTGGCCTATAACTTAATGTTACACATTTGTTAGGTTGGCATAGGATCGTGTTTTTCAAAAAGGAGAACAAAAGCTCCTTAAAGGCCTTGACAATAAATGGTTATTTGTTCAAAAGCAGCCTAGTCCAATCTTTGTTTATGTTAGTAGGGTTCACGTAGCAGTGCTGCAATAAAGAAAAATAGCTCTTCAGGATACGCATTGGCTTCTATATTTTATTTGTAATGAATACTATGCACATAGGTGGCAATCTACATAAGTTACAATGAGGGAGAACATAAGCACAGATGGTGACTTGCATGTTTATATATTTAATATTTATTTGTGGCAACGTGTCTGAATCTCAATTGGAAAGAATGTGCAATTAGGCTGAGGTACTGCAGTTTTCATCCCAAAAAAATTTACCAGCGGAAGAGAAAAGGCAAATTCATGCTACACCCAGAAGGACTACTGGATGTACACTACTTCTCTCCTGCCCCATCTGCGCAGAGGTGCTGCAGGTCCGTTCCCATGCCTGTTGCACTATCTTCTCATGTTTAGTCACAGGATCACAGGATGTCAGGGGGTGGAAGGGACCCAAAGAGATCATCGAGTCCAACCCCACTGCCAGAGCAGGACCTTACAATCTAGATCAGGTCACAGAAGAATGCATCCAGACAGGCCTTGAAAGTCTCCAGAGAAAAAGACTCCACAACCTCTCTGGGCAGCCTGTTCCAGTGCTCTGTGACCCTTGCAGTAAAGACGTTCCCTTTTGTGTTGAGGTGGAACCTCCAGTGCTGCAGCTGACCTCCATTGCTCCTTGTCCTAGGATGGGAGAGAGTCCAGTCATCCTCTCCTCACTGCTCTTCTAATGTTGTAATTATTTTTGGGTATTCACAAAGGCCAAGTGGGCTGAGTGTAGCACAGTCATGGTTCACATCTTACATCAGGGAATATCATGTGAGGCAGGGACTTACTGCAGCAGCAACCTCTGAATCGCATGAAAGTCTTCATCATTGATCTCTGTAGAATCAAAGGCCCTAAAACACTGCCACAAAAATTCGTCAGAATGTTTAGCATGAACTGAAAGAGAAGTTTGGCTGCTCTGGAACTTGCTTAAGTTCTTTGTGGTGATGGGAAAGGAGTAGGTGAAAAATTGTATTACAGTGGAGGCTTTGCCTTACTTTTTGTCTTGAATAAATCATTTTGGTGGGTAGCACTGATTCCGAGGAAGCTCTGTCCTTTCAAAATCAGCCTGTAAGAAGTTCAGAAGGGAGATCAGTGGAATCTGGAGGTACTCAGATGAATAGATTTGGGCCTTCTGTATCTATCCAAGCCATTTCATTATTTAGAGCTATAATGAAGTATGCAACAATTCATAAATATGACCCACTGTGCAATATAAAAATATCAGTACTTCTGTCCCATTGTGTAAGAGATATGTAGTGTATACAGAAAGAATTTCATCTCCTTAACTACCACAGAGAAAACGGGAAAGGCAAATAGCCTTCAAAAGTGTATCGAATTGAAAGCAGGGATGAGGAGAAGGTTCTAAAATTTAACACAGCCTTTCATCTGTGCCAATCAAAATAGTAACTATGTGGGGTAGCAATTGTAAACAATGCAGAGCTATGCTTTGACTGCTTTTTTATGGTTGCCATGCAAATCTTAGTTCATTGATTCTACAAAGCTTTCATCATATTCAGCTCCATGGTTAAAATCTAGCAAACTCTTAGTAGAGCTGTCTTTAGAAAATGAGGTCGCTTCAGCACTCATTGTATAGCTCACTGCTCTCACAGGAGAAGCTACACATTCAGCCCTAGGTGTGTCAGGACACAGCAGTGGGCTACAGAAGACTTCAGCTCCATTTGTATCATTTTGCACATAAGGTCTGAGGCTTAGAAAGATGTCACAGGAGAGGCTAGAATAATATTTACACAGCTGTGGGCTGTGAAGAAAAGAACTGTTAACTGAACTTTTGGTACATTGTCTTGAATAAACAGGTAGTATGGTAATACCACCAAATGCTTCTTTTTGGAGGAGAGGGATGCACTAAAAGGTCTCAGGGCTGTATTCTCTCTTCCCAGAGAATTCTATTGCAGCTTTTACTAGCTGTAAATTGTTCTTGGAATATTACTTAAGTTTCGGCCTTAGACTGATGAACATTCAGAAAACTTTTAACCTGACAATGGCACATTACCCTTATGGAATTCCATGCATGAAGCAGCATTTGGGTTTGAGCTTTATATTCAAACTAATAAGAGCTCTATGCTGCAATAAGACATCTGGTTTCGAGTGCTGCAGCAGACATCCAAGTTCAGAGCTATTGCTGCTTTCATTGTCAGCACTGTAAAAATAGTCTCTTGATACACTTGCTGCCTCTGTTACTATTGCGGTTAGCAGTGGCAAGAGCACAGATGAGTAGAGTAATGTATTTTATCATAGTTTCCAGCAGAAGTGGTGATGCTGATGATTTTCCTTTCACAGGGAGATGACTTGTGATTGACTCTTGTGAGTGATTTAGTTGGGGCAATTAATGAGGCAGGAATTATAAAATATGTAGTTAATTTTATTTCTGGAAAGCCCTGACCACAACTATATACAAATTAATTTGGTCGGGAAAATCTTCACAAGGATGCTTATGGACAATTCATTCATTTAGGAGGATCAGAAAATTGGAAAAGTTTAGCCACAAAATGGCTTTGTCCCACTTACAAATAGGTAGCCTGGAAGGTAGCTTGGAGCCCTAGGGAAAGTCTGTTCTACTCACTGCACTGTTCTGCTCACTGTGGTGGAATAGAAGTTTCAAGATAGTCTCTGGCTCCTTTGTGGCAGTGTTGGAACTGCTCAGCCATTGAGAGGATTCTAGATCTTCCCAGGGTGCTGGGAGAGAGGCAGATGATCTCTGATCTGATCCTGGTTCCTCTTGGCATGGAGATTTGCAGAGGTGCAGGCAGGATCTCTTGCAGATGTGCAGAGAGCATGTCAGTGGCACTTCTTGTCACTTAAATGACAAGGCACTTTAATGCCTTCTCCTGGGAAACTTGAGGCACTTAAGTTTCCAAGCACTTCAAGCCCAAAACATCATGGCTAAGCTGGTCTGAAGCACAAGGCAGAGCAGAACATGTTGTCTTAGAGCAGTGAGGCAGAGGCAGTTCTGTGAGGCAGAGGCAGCAAGGCAGAAGCAGCAAAACTGCTTGCAATTTAGCTCAATTTATGTTATTTGCTCAAGTGTAATGGTTCCTTTGGCCACAGAGATTCATCAGTCAAAATGGCATTTGCAAAACTGACCATATTAGGTGAAACCAGGGCTTGCTCACACTTATTTGGGCAAGACACCAGCAAGTACCTAAACACCTATGGGTACCTGTTTATCACTTTGGGAGGGGACATAATGACCCAAGCCTTTGTTTTCCTCCCACACTTGCTTCCCCCATCAGCAGAAGGGTGGGGCAAGCCAGGACATCTAATAGGCCTATTAGCCTTCCAGGACAGTTAGCCAAAATGGTTGTAGAACATAAAGCCACAATTAGGGGTGGATTGTCAAAAGAAATATATGTTGAGCACTTCTGAACAATCTGGTTCTATCCTAGATGCCTAAAGGTGTGTTGAGTTACCTAAAGTTGGATTATTTCAGAAGAATAATTCCAGTTGTGGGTACTGAGCAATTGAAACTCTGTCCCTGGAGTATTTGTTGTGGGTTGTTTTGGGTTTTTTTTCCCTATCATCTGTCGGCAGTTTGGTCTTTTGACTGATTTGTTACTTTATTTTTGACTGCAAAGATCCTTTAATTAGGGAGGAGAACTATGTGAATGAGCAAGAACTGCTGGTGGTAGTAGTTCCTTGCCGTTGGAGATTTGGTAATTAAATAAGGAGATAATATCCTCCTTATTGAGAAGATTTAGAAAATCATAAGGACTTTGCATTATTACAGTGTTTAACATCCACAAATGGAGAAGAAAAAAAATACATAACGGCAATTTTCATTAGCTGCAATGCATGTGGAGGACTCTTTTTCTTTCTTTGAACCACCAAACACTAAATAATTCCTAAATCTTTTCTTACTACTTATGTTTTCTTCTTGGTGGTTTAAAGACCCATAAAGCAAAAACTGAAGACTTGTTATTAAAACACTTGCTGGCAGCTCCATTCAAAACATCCTTTCAAGTAGTACTATCACATCATGATTCATCTGCTATTCTGATAGAGTTTCTTTAACAGCAAGAAACCTTCCTAAGCTTTCTTCTTGGTTAGGACCCATTTCTTTCTTTTGGAAAATTCTTCCTTTAGCCACTTTATTGAATCTCTGATGTAAATAAGTCTCTCTGAATTGGTATACTGGTTGTGTTACAAAATGCATGTAACCCCTCAAAAAAACACAGTAACAGATCATTTGGGATGAAAAATGAGAGATGGCCAAAGCATGAGAAGGAAATCCTAGCTTTTTTTTTTCACCTCTTCACCTGGACTACATAGATGCAAGTGTCCTGTGTAAATAGAATAACCATTCAGGGCTTCTGGCTCTGCATTGTGACCCCACATCTCTGTACCCAGCAAGCACATGCTGCTCTGCTGACTGCAGAGCCAGCATGTAGCACTGCACTCCTCTGCCATGACTCTGCCAGGGCCAATTCTGCACCTGGTGGAAAGCAGCATAGCTCTATCGATTACAGCAGTTATGCAGCTTCCACCAGCTGAAGACCAAACTCAGGAATATTCTGAGGATTAAGTGGTCCCCAGTGAAGCAGAGTGATTTTGCTCCTGAAGCTTGAAGTTAGAATTATTTACAGTCACTTTAACAGGACAACAGCTGCTCTTTACCTAGAGATGAGCCAACAGCACTGAAAGAATTTGGATATGAATTGCAGATGGATGGCTTTCAATTTGATTCAAGTGGTTGGACCACACGATTCTGTACTGTAAGCTCTCAGAGTCAGAGCTTGAGAGAAAAATTGTTAATTTGGAAGCTGATACTCTGAAAGACTTTCATGAAGTAATATATTTTTATGGACAGACACAGATCAATTTAAAAGTAGTAATCAAGGGCCATGTGCTACGTGTTCACAGACACAAAATGTAGAGAATCCAGCCAGAGTCAGATGCTTAACATTCAAAACATTCAGACTACCACTGAAGATATTGCCTGTATGGAAAATAGTCCAGTTCAGAATTAGAGTTTTGTGAGTTTCTGACACAATCACAATGCTGTACAGATATCTGTACAGATAAGATGCTGCTGGATAGCTGACAGAAACAGGATCAGCATAACTTTGCTAGGCAAAGTTTGGTTTAACTTCTGTACAAATTTTGGCAAAAGGAAAGGTCTCTGTAAATATCACACAGAAAAGATGTGTTCAATTCTTGAGACAAAATATTTTTTTTTTAATAGAACTAATTGAAACTACTTCTATCATCTTTAAAAGTTATTCTCTAAATACAAAATACCTACATCAGGTTTTGCCAAATGAGACAAGGGATTTTTCTCTTGACAGTCCATAGATGTTTAAGAGATGCAACATTCCCTTAAAAGACAAAGCATCCACACAGTACAGGTTTATGTCCTGCAAGTAATAGCACTCAACAAAAACAAAATTCATGTTTGCTTGGATACTACTACAACTAAACTCCTCCTGGAAATTTTTAACCTTGTTCCTTTAGTAGTCTCTTTGGGGATATTTCTATGACAAAAATAGTGACCACTGACAGTGACAGATATTTTGAAAGGCTGATGTATTTACTCTCTTACAGCAGTCATTGACAGACTCTGCTCTGTGTCATGCTGTGTCTGAAATCAGATCCTGAAGCAGTCAGGATATATACTTGAAGCCAAGCATGGTTTTCACTCCTTTGTTGATGTGATCCTCTGTCATAACTCAAAGCAAACTGGAGGCACCTCTATGTGCATTGCTTACATCCTCTGGGGCTGATTTTTTTTCTCCAGTTTTCCATATCGGTTTTTACCAAGTGGGAAAGAAAGGAGAGAATAATTGTCTTTAGTGGCTGGCTTTATTTTAGCTGATGCATTAAGGTTTTCTTTAGTTACGACATTGAAATGTAATCACCTTCAGTATTGTACAGTGAAAATAATTTGCCCTTGAGCTTGCATTTTTCTATCCACTCAATTCAAGCAAACTCAAGACGTTAAGTGGTAGGAAGTCAGGTCTCAACAGTTACAGATCTTGTGGAATGTTTTGTTTGCTGCAAGTACTCAGAAGTGTTTTTATGTGAGATGTTCCTATTTTGCTTGGCTTCATTTTGAGTTTAATGTTAACTTATGAGGCCAAATTTTATTTGAACTGAAGAATCCAGTTAGACTTACAGACTATTTAGTTTTTTCTACTCCTTGTGCCATAAAGTACTAAAGGAAGATCCTTTATAAGCGCACACAGTTATATAGACCATACTGCCTGTGTATATTTAAAAGACATTGCAACAATCTGAATTCCTTTCATTTGTATAAAAGGTCCAAAACCCTAATTCACGAAATTTAGATTAATCACTAATTCATCATATAAACCTGCTCTCTAAGTGGATAAGAAAAACGTTAAAGTATGTTGTATTTAAGCACTCTTGTACATAGTTTCACTAAATTGTCTTGGGACAATGGACTACTTTCCTAGGTTTTTCTGTAGCACAGAGATCAAAGTTCTTGGAAAGAAGTATTTTTTTTCACTCTGTAACATGGCTCCTATAGAGTAGCTTATGCAAATAGCTAGAATTTTGTTCTCTTTGTGTTATTAGTACAAGTAAACTAGGTATATAAAGAATTCACCACGGAATTCTCCATAGAAAAGTGACATAATATAGTGAAGACAGATGACTTTGTATTGCATTGCTATATAATACTCTATAGCATGCAACCAGATGAAATCTTAGAAAATCCCAAATGTTTGCATTTATTGAAACCAGAAAATGACAGTGAAGCCTTTTCTGGAATCATCTGGGGGAAATGTTGTAATTAATTATCCTCTCCTAGCTGGTTTTGTTGCTATTTCTCTGTTTCAGTCTTTGAAAGACCAAATGTAAGCTGCTTTTGGCTGGTCTGTCAGTGGGCTCCCATTATTGTCAGCTGGGACATAAAATCCTCCCTCACATATTTGTGTAGGTGAATATGGTTACTGCCTCTTCCCATTCCCATCCTCTCTGCTTTCCCTCTCTGTAATATCTGCATCTTGATTGGTGTTAACGACATCTAGTAATTTAGTATCATCTGTGAATTTAATTCTCAGGCTGTTTATCTCTTTTTCCAGAGCATTAATAAATATGTAAAATAAAACTGGGCTTAACATCAACTCCTGTGGCAACCCAACTGGATACCTCTTCACAGCTCAGTGCAGTGCTGTTTGTCATGACTCATTTTCCTTTATTTACGCTCCTTCAGCCAGTTTTCAATCCACATGACAGCACTCTTATCCAAGACATTGTAAATTATTTTTCTAATAAGATTTGTGAGCCACTGTATCAAATGCTATACTGCAGCTCTGATAGATCACAGCCGTTCTATTCCTTCCATAAGCTACCCCAGAAAATGGTGAAGCAATTACATTTGTCTGGCATGATTTATTCTTTGGAAATACAAACTATTTATTGGTCATGGTTCCCCTGTTTTTTCCAGATGATTTTTACACTCATATTTATTCCATTATTTCAGAAGAGACTGAGAACAATCATACCAGGAGATAACTGCATGTTTGCTTTCTCTCCTTTTTCTTGGAACACTTTCAGCAATTGTTGAGATTTGCATCTAGGGTTTTCAGGCAAAGCAGGTGATATGTTCAAATGCATACCCATGTGAGGAGTACTGCCAGAGCACAAGGAAAGGCAGAGAGATAGGACTAGCCATAACCTAAATGATGCTATCACAGAAAAAGAATAGAAAGGTGTGGATAGCTGTTCTGAGAGGGAGGAGAACTGCCATGAAGTCTGAACAGAGGAAAGCATCAGGTGAAACAAAAATAAAGCGTCAAAAATGGGAGTCAGTTTGAATGGGGAACTCTGGAGCTGTCAGGTCTAGAGAAGGATCCTGAAGTCGTCATTAGTTCAGTGATTTTTCCTGCTGCTGTTCCAACCAGGAGCCATGCCATACTCTTGTTTATGGTACTTGTGCTGCTGTTTGTGTCACATGCCAAGTGGGGCCTTGGAAAATAATTTTAAAAGTAATCCAGTTTCTCTGTATGAATTCAGATGTAGGCATCATGCTTGTGTATCGTGTGGTTTCTATCTCTTCTGACGCGATCTGGGCCATGTGGATTACTGAGGAGAGCAGCTTTTGCTCTCATCCCTTCGTATTTGGGGCTTGTCCTTTAAAACGGAAATACATGGACCTGTGCACTGGCTTTACCGAGGGCTTGCCTGAGAACAGCAGGATCACATCAAAGATCAAATCCTTTTTGTGGAGGGATTACATTTGCTGCCAAATATGTGACACGGTTTGGTTTTAAACACGTACACAATATATCCGTGACAAGACAGACATTTAACAGTAGGTTGGCATTCTGGACTGTCATGAGAGACAGCTCTGGGCATCTGATCTAACAAGACCTTCTGGTTGATTTCTTCATTATCTTGGGATTCATTTCTATAAAATAATTTTTAGAGACAGTGTCTAATGAGTTTTATTACTGATTTATATATACTGCTCAAGTGTGTAATCATACAGTTAAATTATATTGAGAGATGACTCCTGAGAAACTAGTTCCAGAGAAATTAGTTTCCTCTTCTACCAGTTCTTGTCACTGCACTGCAAATCTTTACTGTCTTCTTTGTGTCATTTAATCATATTTATCCTTGGACTTTAAAACTCTTTCATCAAAGAGATAGCAGGTTTCATTTTGTATCACTAAGGATTATCCTGTGAAAACAATGCCACTGAAAATATGTGATCACAGACTTGTAAGGAATGTGTGGACACTTTGTACATAAAACAAACATTTCCGTCCAGCTCTTGGAAGAAAAGAAACAACATAAACCTTGTTTCTTGCAGTCCTGAGTGCCTGCTCTTGGAGCTCCTGAAAGCCAGACTTCCTGTGCTGAGTCAGAGAAGCAGATGCTGTCACTTCCACCTTGGAAACTAATTGCTAATGCAGTTAGTACCCTTCTCAGACTACTTATTTAGGAAAGTACGGGTAATAGGCTAATGAGATTTTTCCTTGTACTAATATGTAAAAAGGGAGGAGGGAGAAGGGAAAATTGCATGAGTACCTTTTAAATCTAATAGGACAGCCTTAAAGATTTTGTACCATCGTCTTCCTCTGCAGTTAAAGAATGTTTGAAGCAGACTAATTTGGGGTATATCAGCATGCCTATATGATCCCAGGATTCAGTCCACACTTCAAGATGGCACTGATTAGAATAATGCTTTCATGGATAAAATAATGCAGGACAAAGTGTTTATGATTTCTTTTCTCAGCAGATTAGCTATGTACATCTTGTAACACAGGCTGCCTCTGTGGAATACCAAGTACAGCAAGAGATCTGTTAGAAAATAAATTACATTATCCAGCCAAAGCAATATCAGAAATGTCCCAGAGTCTACACTATCTTAATAGTGATTTAAAATAATATATTCATATTACCTTTTTATGCCTAGTAGAGCGATATGATGGAGCCTTTCTTTTGCCAAGTTGTATTATCCCATTTCTCTGAGTTAGGTAAACTATAATGTGTCTGCTTTACAGATGGGTGAACTTAGCATCAAGAGAGGGAAGCCATTGTTTTCAGTCAAGAATGCCTTGATGTAAACACTTTCATCTATATTGGCCATCCATAGTGGCAGTGGCTCTGAAAATGAGCCTACTTCCATTCATTTGTATGACAGATTATTTTACTTTAAACAATTCTTGGATAAAATACATTAGGCATCCCCAGGGCAGGAGCTAGGCATCAAGATTCCTGCATGAAGACACTACCTGCCCAGCTGGAGAGATGTGCTTATAGACTCAGAGTGATTGAATTGCTTTTACAGACAGGAGTATCTTCAGTAGGAGGGATGAGGTGTGTTTCTGCTCAGGTACTGCCTGCGGCCAGGTGATTAGGATGCTTTTCTGGACCAGAGGAGAGCCGATTTGTTTGCTTTTAAACTCCTGTATGTGAAAACACTGCCTATGAAGAAGACATTGCCACTACCTCCTTCTTTTCTTTCTCTGTCTGAATAAAAGTGACTGCAACTACATTGAACATAGTGCAATTTCCTGTAGGTGCGTTAGTTATGTTTATAGGACCCCATCTCCGTGGCAAGGAGTGGAAATTGAGACAGAATTAAAAAGCAAAGACTGGACTTCTTACTGCTGGCAGGGTCAAGGCATTCTTGAGCATATTAAGGACTAAATAATTAAGTAGAAACATAGAATTATAGAATCAACCAGGTTGGAAGAGACCTCCAAGATCATCCAGTCCAACCTATCATCCAGCCCTAGCCAGTCAACTAGACCATGGCACTAAGTGCCTAATCCTGTCTTTGCTTGAACAGATGTTCACCACCTCCCTGGGCAGCCCATTCCAATGGCAAATCACTCTCTCTGTGAAGAACTTCCTCCTAACATCCAGACTATACCTCCCCCGGCACAACTTGAGACTGTGTCCATTTGTGCCCTTGCTGGTTGCCTGGCAGAAGAGACCAACCCCCACCTGGCTACAACCTGGCTTCCGGTAGTCGTAGACAGCAATGAGGTCACCCCTGAGCCTCCTCTTCTCTAGGCTAAACAACCCCAGCTCTCTCAGTCTCTCCTCATAGGGCTTGTGTTCCAGCTTTGGAACAGTGTTCCAGTGTTTCCTCACCAGCTTTGTTGCCCTTCTGTGGACATGTTCCAGCATCTCAATATCTCTCTTGAATTGAGGGACCCAGAACTGGACACAGTACTCAAGGTGTGGCCTGACCAGTGCTGAGTACAGGGGAGGAATAACTTCCCTTGTCCTACTGGCCACACTGTTCCTGATACAGGCCAGGATGCCATTGGCTCTCCTGGCCACCTGGGCGCACTGCTGGCTCATCTTCAGCCACTATCTACCAGTACCCCCAGGTCCCTTTCTGCCTGGCTGCTCTCCAGCCACTCTGTCCCCAGCCTGTAGCACTGCTTAGGGTTGTGGCCAAAGTGTAGAACTCTGCACTTGGCCTTGTTAAATCTCATCCCATTGGCCTCTGCCCATCCATCCATCCATCCTGTCAAGGTCCCTCTGCAGGGCTCTCCTACCTTCTCTCTATTTGTGATCAGAAGGTCAAGCAGGGCTGCACCTCTGGTAGGCTTACGTAACAGCTAATATAAGAAGTTGTCCTCCATACACTCTAAGAACCTTCTAGACTGCCTCTTCTCTGCAGCATTAAAAGTCCCAGCAGATGTCTGGCAGGTTAAAGTTTCCCACAAGAACACAGGCAAGTGATCTTGAGGCAGTGTGGCGGAGGGGAGAAATTAACTAATGCGAGAGAATATTTATAAAAATATATCTATTTATTAAACTTCAATATTTGTCAACTCTCGACACCCCCAACCACTGAACTTATAATATTAATATTTATTCATACACAGTTATGAAGACATTAAGGGTATAATCACAAATGGCTTACTAATAACTATAATACAATGACTAGCATAGGACTATTAACAGAGA
Source organism: Tricholaema leucomelas (assembly GCA_013400475.1). NCBI lineage: Eukaryota > Metazoa > Chordata > Aves > Piciformes > Lybiidae > Tricholaema lacrymosa > Tricholaema leucomelas. The sequence goes on from WAAF01018546.1 coordinate 607,318, forward strand.
AAG
>WAAF01018546.1:607597-632130 GCA_013400475.1 Tricholaema leucomelas
AACTGTGGGCCGAGATCGATGGTCTCATTGGCCACCGATAACCAATCGGGCTTGCAGTCAGCCAACCTTGCCATAATAGGCAAGGAGCCACAGGCCTGGACTTTCCAAACATGGGGCTTACATGGGCCTAGCACCCGGCAAGCCTGAGCTGCACATGTAGGGGCTTCCACAACCTAAAGCCTGGGCAGGCCAGACTCCATGGCACCAGGCCTGCTGTGCCCCTCTGTGCTGGCCATGTGCTCACCCCTGACTAAAAGCAGGAAAAACATGTCCAGCCAGAGCAAGGCATATGCAGGTCTGATTTCGGGCCTATGGGCCCTCCATGACAGGCAGCCTCCGGCTGCTTAAAGAATAATAAATCAACCTCTTCTTCCTGGTTGGGTGGTCTATAACAGACTCCTACCAGGATGTCAGCCTTGTTGGCCTTCCCCCTAATTCCTACCCATAGGGACTCAACTTATCATCCTTAATCTCTACTTCCACAATATCCAGAGCATCCCTAATATATAGGAACACTTTTCCACCTCTTCTTCCTCACTCATCACTCCTGAAGAGTCTTTAGCCATTGACTACAGCACTCCAGTTGTGTGAGTCATCTCACCACGTTTCTGTGATGGCAACAACATCGTAGTTTTCCTCTTGTACCAAGGCTTCCATCTCCTCTTGTTTGTTACCCATACCGCATGCATTAGTGTACATACACTTCAGTTGGGCTGCTGTTTTTACCCCTGTCTGTGGCCTACCTCCCTCAGCCTCCTTCAGTTTGTCTCTAGTATCGTTGTGTTTAACACCCTTCCCCTTCCAGCCTAGTTTAAAGCCCTTTTAACAAGACCTGCCAGTTCATGTGCCAGGATCTTTCTCCAGCTCTGAGGCAGATGTACCTCATCTGTCGCTAGCAGACCCGAGGCCATATAAAGTTCCCCAAGATCAAAGAACCCACAATTTTGTTGGTGGCACCAGCCTCTGAGCCACTGGTTAATCAGGCATGATTTCCTATTCCTCTCAGCATTCCAACCTGCAACTAAGGGTATTGATTAAAATCAATCCCTCAACTACTTTGCCCAGTGCCTTGAAGTCCCTTTTGGTTGCTTTTACACCTCTGGTATCGACTTCATCATTTCCCACCTGTATAACCAACAAGGGATAGTAATCAGAGGGCTGCACTACCGTAGGCAGCCTCCTGACCTGGGTCCTAGAGAGGCAGCAGACTTCTCTGTGGAAGGGGTCTGGCTGGCATATGGGGCTCTCTGTTCCTTTCAGAAGGGAATGACCAATAACAATTACTCTTCTCTTTTTCTTTTGGATACAAGTTCTGATGCGAGGGGGCAACTGATTTAGTCAACTGCCCAGATGGTGTTGCTTCTGCCTCCAAAACCACCTCACCCTCAACCTCTAGTGCCCTATATCTGTTGTGCAAGGGCAACTGAGGGGATGAGGGGGGCTGTAAGGGGTTTCCCTTGCCCCTTCTGACAGTCGCCTGTGCCCATTCCCCCTTGTTTCTCAGGTCACAGAGCAAGGAATTAGAGTACCCCAATCAGTAGCCAGTCTTCTCCAGACAGCATTTTGATAGATGTCATATAAATTCTAGTATAGTATGAATTATAGGCATATAAATTGCAACTTGTAGCATGAGATATTTGACCTGCTGGGGGGTTTAGCACGCATGTATGGCATAGCCAAAAAATGTTTCCATTATTTTTATCCTTTATAGAGCAGGTGGTTGATGCAATTACTGCTGATGTAATTTTTCTTTCCTTGTGTGTTTTCTTTCATTGCTGTGGTGAGAGTTCCATCACTTCATTTTGAGTGGTTAAGGCTATTAGGAAGGAATTTTAGACAATCTTCTAGCATAGGTATTTTCAAACATGCCTAGAGTTTGAGTATTGGACTAGATAACCTGTTGGTTGGACTAGATGGCTTTTAATGGTCCATTCCAACGCAGTGTATTCTATGATTATAAAACAGGTGGGAAGTCATCCCCTTTCACACTGCATATTTCTAAAGAAGTATATTACACTTTCTTTGTTAATCAGTGGAAAAACTATGGACATGATCACCAGCTGTGATAAACTGCCTATCTTAATTTCATTAGATGGAGTCATACCTTTACGCTCCAGATGGGGATCAAGCCCAACATCTTACAATTGCAAAGATTTAAAAGATATGAAACATTTCTAAGATAACTGAAATATGTATTTTGCATTTCAAAGATAAAATACAGAAACCAATATGTCATCAAACCATTTAATTTTCTTCCAAGTTCCAGACTAAATTGACAAGAGATCCACAATTGGCAGGAGAACAAATGAAACATATTGTAAGAGCCAATTTGCTAGTATCGAGGGAGGCAGATGTGTTAGTTTTACATCTGCTCAACCAAAGTCCTTGCTGCTATATTTTGCCTCCTCTTCAAAGAAAAAAAAAATCATTATCTAAAGGTTTAATTATTAGATAATTGAATAATCCTTTATAAGTGACCAAGGAGTACTCTGTTCCTTGAAGAACTCTTTTCATCACTGTGCTGCGATTCTGGCAGCTGCAGAATGTTTGTGGAAGTTTCTGATTTTTTCCTCAGATCTCATCACACCTAACACACACCAGATTTCAATTGCAGCTGAGCAGTTTCCTAGGCCTCAATACTCCAGATGCCAATTTTCTACCTCTTCCTTGAGCTAGCTATTAAAAGGGAAGGAAGTGGAAAGAGCACTGAGATTTCCTCTGACAGTCTGCTTCAGGATATAAGCAGACATCACAGTGATGAGCAGCAGAAAGGGGGAAAAAAGCACACACACAAAGAAAAAAACAACAAATAAACCAACCAAAAAAGCAGACGAGGGTAAGTGCTTCCATGTTTTTAGATGCAGACAGCAAGGTGGGATCCTTTTCAGAGTTACTTCCTCTGTGAAACAGATAGGCAGGAATGAACTATGTCTGTCAATAGGTGTTAGTCAGAGCTGCAAGCCTGAAGTGTGGCAGCAGTTGTTGTTTAAAGGGATACTTACAGATAATGAAATGAGTAATTCTCTGTCCTTGACTTTCCCAGTTACTATTTGCTAGTCTCTATTCCTTTTATTGTTATTTCATCATCTCTCTGATTTTTTTTTGTGGGGAGATATGTCAACAAAATGAGGTAGCACAGTTATGTAATTCTTAATATTTTATGAATTTTCAAGAGTGGAAGTGTCGGCAGTGTCATTATATCAGGGCTGTTGGATTCAGCACCAATGAAAATGCCTCTTGTCTCTCTAGAGGTATAGTGTATGTGTAGACCTATGAAGGTCAATAGAGATGCCTGCATTTGCCAGAATGCTTTATATTTGCCTACTTTGCCATTTGTTATCAGGGCAATCTCTTGCTAAGCAGCCAACAAAGAGGAGATTTCTTGCTGTGCTGACGACTTCTAATTATGCTGTTCCCATTATCAACCCAGCAACATCCTTCAGCAGAAATCAGCATGCTAGAGCACTGCTGACTTAAAAGATGTGAACAGTATTTGTCGTGCAGTCTATTGGAGAGACCACAGCTCTTCTTTATGTTTTGTCCTCAGTAGCAGCTGGGAAATGTTGAATTATTAAACTGTGTCTACATCACTTCATATAATTATTGTCCAAGTGATAGTACCATGAGATAAGCCTGGTGTTGACACAAAGACTTTTCCACCTGGTTAATAGGCTTGCTGTTTTGAAATTCAGAAAAAATCCACTCTGTCAGTAAGGATTTAAACAGAAAATTAAATGCTTTTTCATATTGCTCTGGATGACAGATTTTTTTGCTAGCCTTCAAAGTCTTCATGACCTAACCAAACATGTGGAAGTAAAATTCATACTTCTGAGTGCTGTAATAGTTGTACTTATTGTGGAGAAGTGTCAAATATAAGCAGTAACCCCAAACATTATTTTAATCCACTAAATCATGGAATCAACCAGGTTGGAAACAACCTCCAAGATCATCCAGTCCAACCTATCACCCAGCCCCATCCAATCAACTAGACCATGGTACTAAGTGCCTCATCCAGTCTTTTTTTTTAACATCTCCAGGGACAGCAACTCCACACCTCCCTGTGCAGCCCATTCCAATGCCAATCACTTTCTCTGTGAAGAACTTCCTCCTAATATTCAACCTAGACCTCCCTGGCACAACTTGAGACTGTGTCCCCTTGTTCTGTTGCTGGTTGCCTGGCAGAAGAGACTGAACCCCACCTGGCTACTTCAGATAGTTGTAGACAGCAACGAGGTCACCCCCTGAGCCTCCTCTTCTCCAGGCTAAACAACAATATTCTGTAGATCACTAATACTGTATCTGGAGGCAGAAGAACAGGGGTGGTTGTATTCTCAATTGACTCAATTCTGCAGTTATATCTTGACTAGAAAGAGCTGCAGCAGAAACTCTGTTCACTTCTATTTCTTTCTGATTAAGTGCTATTAGTACACTGTTTGCCTATTTCTATGACATGTTTGTTGGGATTGTTATTGTGAAGGAACATAAGCTGCCACCACAGTCATTCTTTAAACATGCAGTTGAAAAAGATAACTCTGCTATGGCTACAGAGAACATCAAAGCAACAAAATGGTATTTCATCCGTGGGGTAACAATATCTCAACTAATAAAATGGCTGTCAACCCTGCCCATTGTATAGATAAGGAAGCTGAGGACATTTGGATGCTCTTTGTTGGTATGCCAAGTTGCAATTATCCTATGACAGAGCCCTTCTGGGCTATGATTGATGACACATTTTGAGGGGGAAAGCGCTTCAATAAGCGAATTTCATTGGATTTCATGACGACATTGCTCACACATGGTTGTTGAAAACAAAACATTTTAAGTAGAACTAGGAAAAATTGGTCTTATTTAATCTGCCTAGTATGTCCTTGCCACAGTCACTTATTTGTACTGTATGTTGGATGTAAACAAGTCTAATTCTGAAGTTTTTGTGTTGACCTTTTCTGGCATTGAGATCAAAGTACTGTCTGCAATAAAGACGAGAAGACTTTAAAGACTTCAGAGGCTTGTCAGAGTAGCGTATGTTTAAACATAAAATAACACAATAACAGTGCAGCCTTTGGCTAAAACCAGGCACCAAATGAAGGTCTAAAGAAATTTGCTGCTCCTCAAGAAGCCCATCATTATCTTGCAGTTTAATGGCCTAAAAGTGGACTTGCTTTGGAACATTCATTTTCTTTTCTGGGCCTTAAGTCACAGGATGACTCTACTGCTTTCCTCTGACACAGTAACTGGTAATATGGATGTCACCAGTGAAGAGGAAAGGGATGCCCTTTCCTTACTCAAATTCCTGGGTGGATTTGAGGACTAGTAAAGCCCTCCTCTGAACAGTAGTCAGTTCTCTCTAAAATGTCACCATTTTCAAAGCATGAAATTACCTTTTTGCAGCAGCAGTGTGTTCTGCTATCCTATCCCAAGCATGCCATTTTCCCTGGCTCCAGCTGTCTCTTATCCTCGTCTCTAGAGGAGATCCTAGAGGTTGAACTTTACAGAGCCTGATGTGGAGCCAAGGCAGCTGGAGTAAGAATTTAAGCTCTAATTCACTACTTCTGTATTTAACAACTTGACCGTTTGAAAATAAATGTCTTTTAAACACTACTTTTCTCTGTCCATAACTGTATTTAGATTTGAGATGCAAACCTACTCCATTTGACCGAATAAACAAAATGTTTAATGCTTATTATAACATGAAGTTTGCAACAGCTCTGAGCATAAAGAACGCTTCCCAAAAAGCTCTTCTGGAACCTCGAATATCTTGACTGAGCTGGAAAATTTGGAGTAAAACTAAGGATGTCCTGTGCTGGTACATTCAGAGATGTGTGCACAGGACAAATGGCAATGACTTCTTTTAATGAACAAAACATTTGATACATGATGTAATAGTTTTCCTGGATTAAAAATAAAGTTTTCCCTGATTTCTGCTAAATCAGATCTTACTCAACACTTTCCAAAAAGATTGTAGTATCTCTCCACACACCCCTGAAAATTAGGCCATTTATTAGATACTTAACACACTGTAGAAATGTCCTCAGTGCTTCTGCAAGTTCAGTCTATTTGATGATCAAGATGTTTGTTTTGATTACATTTGCTTGAACTTGACACATAATTTGAGAGCTTTATTTCAATGACTGAAGGGAAGCTATATTCTTTTTTGACTTATTTGCTTGAGAAACAAGGTCAACTGTGAACTCTGCAGATAAATATTACTTATGAAAATATTGCTAAAGGTTTTTGCAGTGCTTCCCTCTCTGAGAGATCCCAGCATGGCAGTTTGTGGAAGTCTACTATGCTTTCCATGCCTTCATTCAGTACCTTATGACAATCCTCCTTTTCTCTGTCTTCTGCCTTCTTAATATGTAAATAACACCACTCACTTTAACCAGTGGCAGCAGTGTTTTCTCTGTGTTTTGTAACTGGGAACTTGTTTCAGTACTGGATAAACCAAATCAAGCAATAGCAAGCAGTGTGGCTGCGCAGCACAGTGCTATGGTCAGGCTAATAGAGACTGTGTTTAAAGAGCTAATTAGCCTGGTTAGTGAGCAATACTAATGCAGCATTGCTGTTTGTGGTGCAGACTGGCTGTGAGCTCCATGCAGCCCTCCAGTGTGGGCTACAGCCATGTTTCCAATGTCTATGTAACATCTACACCCTCCTGCCTGCCAATACTTAGAGGCATAAAATCCACTTAAGAACACTTTATGTGGCAGGACATATTTTGGTAGGTAAACCTGAAGTTGTTTTTGATTCTAACTTGTGCTATGTTTCAACATTTTTCTCCTTACTTGTGTCCAAATTGTAGATATACTTTCAAAAGAACTTTAATATTTTTGCCAGCTAAGTGTATATCTTTGGTATAATAATATTCCTAGCCCCTGTATCTAAGAACAAACACCCTTCCCCAGGAAAGTGACAAAGTTATGTAGATAATAGAGATGATGAATAAATGGAATATTTCAACCTAGTATGTAATAAATATTGAAGGGCAGAGCTGATGTAGACAGCAAAAAACTGTCTAAAAGAAGCCACTTTAAATTGAATTAAGAATATATATATATATACTCACATTCAAAATTCTTTAAGGAACTTGAGTGGGTTTTCCCATTTAAGATGGAGCTTAACTTTTTTTTGATTGTATGCCTTGGAAAGAAAGGTTCAGAAAGAGCTATCAGAATAATTTGCTATCAGGAGACCACAGGCCACTTCACTTCAAAGCAGAAGGGTTCAGGAAGGAAAGATGAAAGAGGAAATCTGGCCTTTAGAGCAGTCTGGAGTTTGGAAGAGGTTGCTCCCCCTTCAAATGAGTATATTACTCCAATATGGTACTTGGCTATTATATGGGACAACAACTTTGGTTACCCAAAAGTGTGCAGCCTTTAACTGAGCCTGAATAGTGCCACAGGCCTAAAGCATCCTGGATTCTACAGCCTCTAATTCCACTTACATCATTATATTTAGCTTTAATTCATGTCAGAAGGAAAAGGGGAGGGGGTGACACAACACACCAAGCTCTATATGTTTTTATAGTGATTTTTCTTATCAGAAGTGCTGGAGTCAGTTTCTGAGAATATCACTGTCAGTAGTTAAGACATTTGCACCACGGAGTTAAACACAGCATTGACAGTGGCTGGAAATACTTCAGTGGTTATTGTTGAAGTCATTAGTCTAGCTGAAGTAATGGTGGCATGTTTTCCCTCTGGGTAGAATTCCTCAGTCTAATTGTCTCCTCCTTGCCAGACCATACTTGATATCTTCAGGGTTGGAGACTGGATGTTTTCCAGTAATTAATGGCTTTTCTCAGTTATAGATTGAAATTATTTCCCTTTCATGAATTAGTCTATTATCCAGTAGTGAAGCTATTGAATCTCAGAGCATTTAAATTGACTAACTTACAAACAGAGCTAATATAAAAAACATACTGTAAACAAGTCACATGAAAGTTATGTGAGCCACCATAGCAGAGGCTTGGAATGAGATGGTATTGACTTCAAACAAATAAAAAACACACAACAAAACAAAATAAATAAACAAAAAAAAGTCTACTATTTTCCTATTGGTGTTACCTTCTTATAATGACCTAACCTTAATATTAATTTAAAGCAATATAAGCTCATGCATCTCATAGACTAGCATTAGGTCACCTCATCCAACTTCCTGAAGTACTTGCAATCAAATATCAAGCTACTCTTGCCTTGAGTATAGTAACTTGGGTTTGACAAAAGTATATTGTGAACTCAGTGTCTCTGATGGCCACACTAGACTCCTTTAAGTACTTTGTCTATTCAGTATAATTAGCCTGTGGTTTCAGAAATCAATGAATGCTGTTCCACAATGGGAAAAAAATAACTCCTCCTGTAGTCACTGTTTTATGACCTTCCATGTTATTTGAGCTATTACTTCTCTCAAAGCAATTTTGCCACATCTTTTACTGTATTCTACTTTTTACATCCAAAATAGAACTCAATACGTATCTCAAAGCTAAACAAAAGAATTGTTTTAATACTGTTTCAGATGTTACAGGAAATAATATTTCTAAGGGCATTATTGAAGATAATGTAGCAGTACAACCACATTTGTGTTTCATTATGTACCACCTATTTTTAAGTAGCAGATTAAAAGCACAAAGAGGGATTTCTAGTTAAACACTGATAAGCTTTGTAGTCCTTTTCAAATACAGACCTGTCCTTGTTGCCCAAATAAAGCCTTCCTACTGAAGTTCTTAAATTGTATTATATTATGATTTAGAAAAAATATTTTAGGTAAAGTTAAGCTTTTCTTATCCCTTTCAAGCATGCTGAAGTGGTACATGCAAACTGACAAAGCAGGACCAGGAAGGCAGCCTGGAAGTGTGAGACACAGGAACTCGTGTTCATCTGCCTTCCAGACTTGTGTTTCATCTGCTATTAGGTGGAGTATTGTTGAAGAGGCCAAAGAGATCACAACATTTGAGTGATGGCCCTTATGTAACTGACCACAGGAGACAGTCATCTAGTAGTCTGTGGGATTAGATATGGATGGAGTGATCCTAACAGGGTTATACGGCCATTCACTTAGATGTGTTTAACATCTGTTGGATGCAGTTCAGATGGATCTTGAGATCTGGTGCATAATAGTATGCAACCTTCTTGCAGCTAGTAGGAAATTGCTTCCTCTACATTAAGACAGTTTTACATAATCTGCCAAAAGATGCAAAAGAAAGTTTGGACTTAGACAAATACCAGAATGTGCCATGCTGAGTTTATATATTTCATTTCAGAAAGCTCTGTACATTACTTCTAGGAATAACAAGAATCAGGTGCGTTGAGATATGTGTCTTAGTTCTTTGATTACTTCTATACAGTGGCTGCTGGAGTATTGGGGGGATATGTGTATACAGAAAACAAAACAAAATACTGCCACATTTATTTTATATAAACTGAAGAAAGAATTAAACAACATAACCAAGATTTCAGCCTCACATCCTGATACATCTACTTTCGTGGTGCCAATTCTACATTGCTGCTACGGTAAATGGAATATGAAATGGGAAGCCTGCAAGAAATTAGTGTGCAAGCATTGTGTGGCTGTAAGTTATTTGGGTTTTGGTTGGGTTTTTTTTTGTTTGTTTGGGGGTTTGTGTGTGTGTGTGTGTGGTTTTGCTTTTTTTTTTTAAATTTTGTGGAGTGCTGATTGTTCTGGGGTTTTTTTATATAGTTCTATTTGCAGTGCTAAAACAGAACCTCTACTTGGGCTGCCCATTCACTTCGGTAGGGGGCACAGCTATCCACTGGCAAATCCCTCTTGGTAAGGGACTCCTGTGCTGCTTGCTTTTCTTTAAGCAAAATTATTCAGACTTTGCATGTACTATTTTACTTTTCAGTTAAAGGGTGAATTTCAGTGGAGGGGTGGGGGGGAAACACGTTAACAACAAAGTGAAAGCTAGATTTGGAATGATGTAGTCTCACAACAGGGAAGTTTCTAAAAATCCTTCTGCTGGTAGTACTGAGAAAAACAAGACACCTGCACAGTCAGTTCAAATCCAATCTATTCTCATTCAGCTGCACTTCACCGTTTTTCAATTCTGTGTTTTTGAAGGAAGAAAACCCTGAAACTGATCAGTCTCAATTATTTTCTGTGTAAGTCTTGAGTAGAAAGCTTGACACAGGGTGTCTGCCAGGTTGTTAAGATTATGTCTTGTTAATTAGATCTGTGTGAGGTGAGGAAAGGAAGAGAAATGTGGTCATCGTTCTTGTCAGACTATGCCCCTCTGCTTCTATACAAAACAAAAATGCAACGTTAATGAGAACTACTCCTCAGACCTCAAAGAAACTCTCCTATAGCAATAAAAAAAAAAAAAGAACCACAACTTTTCTCAAACTGAAGCCAAACATCAGCATGTTATTAGTCTCTTCACTCAGAAGTAAACACAGAAACAATACTGCTGTTTCAGTCTGCCAGAAGGAGTGATGGAGCAGGTCATCGCCGAGGGAGAGCCTTCTTCAGAATTAATTAGGGTTGAACCTCAACTTTGCCTCCATAAATACCCAGATATTCACTCTAGGAAGGAATTCAGCAACTGGATCTTAATTTCTGGCTCCCGAACGTATAATGCGAACCACTCCAAACAAAATGACAGCCGATGGTTCCCCATTAACACCAATTAAAAGTACCTTTAAAATACAACTAGCTCAGTGCCCAGGTAGTTTAAAACATGAATGAGCTCCATGTACTTTCTCATTTGAGTCCACGACCCCGTGCCATCTGTGGCATGAACTCAAAACCTCACAACTGTCACTTGTACTCAATACTTGAAACTGGCCGTCGTGCTCTGCAGGGCACTCCTAGAGCAGGACAGCAATGATTCTCCATGAGTATCTGGTCGATTTCAGCTCCAGCAACGCTGGCACTGGAAATATACATGCTGCTGTTCTTATGTGGTATACAAGACCCCAGGACTTTGCGTGACTGAAGGATAAGTCTATGTCCTGACTCAGACCAATGTTATTTCTAATCATAGCTTTTGCTGCATACTTGTAGCGAGATCAGTAAAGCTCATCAGAGAATGCTTAATATTCCTCTGTCTCGTTGAAGCTGTTTTGTCTCTTCCTTACCCCCTTTTTTCACACATTGCTTACCCATGTGGTGCCACGGTGTTTTCCATGTATAATCTGTAAAGTGGTGATGCATTTCCTGGCCGTGTGTTCTGAATATCTCTTTCTTTTGAAATTAGGGAAAGTGCTGCCTGGAAGATTTTCACACACACCTTTTAATCAAACTGTATGCTAAGCTGTTTTCCTTCAGTCTTATCTCTTGCTTGGGAACAAAATGTTTAGATTGGACTGGTGATGTCTCATTCACATTTTGTCAGAAGAGAGCCTCCCGTGGCTTGAGTTCATAGTCTGGCTAACCAGGAGCTGCATGTGACTTGAACTGAAAATGGGATTATTGTTTTATCTCCTCCTACTCAGTATCCATAATCCATTTTTCCAGAGAATTTATCTGGTCATCATTTCTCACACCCAAAGCCAGCTGGAGAACTCCAGTAGACCATCTTCACAATGAATTTTTTTTTCCATTTTACTTGTGTCTGACAGTAATCTGCTACATTCTCTTTCTTAAACTTTGCATTTTAACAGCTCATCAGGCCAGGTGCTCAGATGGTGAATTAATGCTACATTCCTGTGAGGGAGGCTGTAAGGGAGTCTGAAGTGCTCCAGATGCAAGCAGGTCATGGTCTGCTTCTTTAAAGAGTGAGTGGCAGCTCCCTTGTGCCTGAGCAGCAATGTGGGTTGTGTTTTTCACTGGCACCACTGACAGCTGCTCTGAGACCCTGCTCACCACATCGGCAGGAGATGCCTGACCAGCTCCGAGTTCTGCCTGTAACAGAAGGGGTGAACCTTCACAGCACTCACAGGTCTTCCACTCGTGATCCAGTGAGGGAAGAGGTGTCAGCCAGACAATAAATACTTAATTTGGAGTTTGGACACCCAAACTGAAGCTCTGCACTTGCAGCTAACAGCTCAAAAGCTTTGTTGCTGAGTCAGGGCAGCTCTGGAGACGTGTTGGGGGCCCGTTGCAGGCAACATACAGATTGCCTTACTGAGGAGGCGGTGCTGGGAGACAAGGTGGGACACGGCCACTCAACAATTACTTAATCTTCCTTGCCCCTCTGCTTCACGGTTTGAGCACTCTGTCCCTTTTTATTCTCAAATTCCTGCAGATGCTTGCCGAGTGCATGTTTTGTTTCCAGTGGAAGACTAGCACTTTGAAAGGTTGAATGACAATTTCTCACAGGCACTTACCCAACAATAAATGCTTTTCACTTTTAACTGGTGATGTCTGGAAAGATCAGCAACAGATGAAAGAAGCAGTTTTGCTAATATATTGACCTCTCTGAACCTTGTCCCCTTTCTGAGTGTGTTTTGAATACATGGGAATATGCCCTGCCTCCTTTCTTTAAAGTCTTCTGGCCTGTTCCTTAGGCTAGGACTATGGGAACTTTTTATTATGAAGCCCTTTCATTCAGTCAGACATGCAAGAGCTGCTGATCTCAAATCATCGCAGTAAATACACATAGCGTTTGAAGAATGTGAGAGAAAATACTTGTTTGGCAAAACAAGGACTTTTAGGAGTCCAGCGAGATGCAAAGCCGTCAAGTACAAACCAGTTATAAACTCCTGGCAAGCTGCAAAAACATCCTGAGAAGATGTTGCAAAGTGTTTCTGCAAGTTATGAAATCTTAGCTAGATAGATCTTACAGCAGCAGGATTTTCCATGCAGCAACTGCATGAACCCCTGCCCCAGTGCAGGACAAAGATGAATCAGGCCTATTATGAAAGAATTCCTATTTAAATGACATTTCCAGCCCAGTTCTGCAGTCTCAAGAGGTTTTTCTAAGCATCTGCTCGTTCATGCTGATTTAGACCAAACTTGAATGCTGAATCTTTGGAGAATCGTAAGTAAATTGTGTTAAATTACCATTAATGATAGCGCTGTTCTTAACTCAGGCTGTGATGGCTGTACACCATAGTCCTGCAGCACAGTAGTAATGTAGGTAAGATCCCCCACTGCTCTGAGACCTCCAAACAAGCTAAGCACAGCAGGGTGAGTAGCACTGGAATTTGTTTTACAGGAAGCCTTTCATTTCCTTGCTTTTGAGGGGTTAAGTGAGGCACTTCAAGTACCGTTCTCCCATGAGGGCTACACTAGGGAAGGGTAGTTTAAGTTTCCCCCGGGGGCTCCGTAGCAGCTTTGGCAGCAGAGGCTGCTGTTGAAAGAGAACAGCCGGATGCGATGAATCAGTGAATTCCCCAGCCACTCTGGCTGCATTTCCTTCCTAGCCATTGCTGTCCACTTTTCAGACTACTGTGTCTGATACTTATCCCCAGCCCACTATTAGGACTGCCACTGCAAGTCTTAACAGACAGCTATGCCCCAGAGGCTTCCAGTTTTGCTTTCTTATGTCCTGGATTTGGGCAAAATTAATTGTTGATGCTTTAATTGATTATGTTGTGTGGGCAATGCACTGAATAGAGTGTGAATGTATTGTAGTATACAGTAATGGCTTCAGCATGAGCTACTTATGGGCCTTGGTAACATCGAGTGTCCATTAAAGGTAGGAAAATCACACCATTCTGCCCAGGCTTGTCCAGGTGTGGCTTTGGGAAAACTCACATTCTCAAATTCAAGTTTTGGTCAGGAGCACTTAGTTGACTAAAATCCTTCTCTGGAATGTCAGGATGTCGTGGTTTTAAAGATAGTCAGCAGAAATTGAGTCAGCTCTCAAATGAAACTGGAGAAAAAATACAGAATTATATTTGGAGAGAGATACAGAGAAAGACATTATAAAGCAATTACCACATCCCTGGCAAACCCCCTTGAATTTTCCCCCAACCCCAAAAACTATATCTACACTCCCCAGTGCTCCAATCTCCCCTCCCTACCCAGTGCCTCTGCCATCCAAGAGGCCTAAACAAACCTCTGGAGGCCTCAAAACAGGTCTACTGCTTACATGTTCTTCCCAATGAAGTAGCTCCTGCCAGACACAGGGCAGGAGGAGGAGGAAAGGAGAACAAGCTGGTCTTGTTGTGAGTTTATAAAGAGATAGTAGAATTATGGGATTGAACAACAATCTTCTAGTCCCCAGAGGATTTTTTAACCCTATAATTCTCAACCTGGGACACAGGGTATCAAAAGACTTGACCCAAAAAAGACAGATTTCTGCTGCCCTGGGAAGCCTGCTGCCACTTTGGCCAGGCTGGCCCGTTAATCCAGGTCGGAGCCCACAAAGCACCCAGCCACAGCACAGACTACCTGGGGAGCAGGACTGTGGGAACTGCCAACGAAGCAGAGGAACAAGAGCCTTGAGTGCTCTGCCTATAGCAAAGCTTCAGTAGAAATTCTCATGAGATGTAGATCTAACTGGTGATTTTGATCAAGGGCTTTGGGAATTCCATCTCTGCAGAAGAGCTGGGGGTATGACAGTCAAAGGCTGAGCTAACAGGCCGTGCAACTTCAGGGAAGGATTTCCATCTGGTGGGCTCCCAGATAGTAAGGTTCTGCAGTCCTGGGCTGGGCCACCACAGAAGGCTACCACCAGTGCCCAAACTCCACGTTCAACAATGTTTTTTTACCAGTCAGGTCACTTCCATAAAGGACATCAGCCTGACAAATACCAATTTAATTCAGTGCTAGAGAGACTAGACTATATTCTATAATACAAAGTTTCACTTCCACAAAAAAATCATCTTGCATGGATTGGTGAGGACTGAAATGCACAAATCACTCTGTTTAACTTGGGTGATTTCAACCTTGTTTATTCATTATTTAACTGAAGGCAGAAGCCATTTATTGCAAATTTACAAAAAGGGACGAAAAACAACCAAAACCAAAACCATAACGTTTCAGTGTCTGAATCAATATGACAACTTTCACCCCAAACTAACTCCTCATATTACGTCATCACATTTGGACTTATCAAAACACTGTGGAAGGATCTCCATAGCACTTATGGACATAGTGCTATGGAAATCCTTCCACAGTGTTTTGATAAATCCACTGCTTTAAGACTTTCCCTCATGACATTTTTCATGTAAAATATATAAACAACATTAAAAAAAAATCTTATATCTAAAAACTGATTGTTCAAAGCATTTTCTCATGCTGGTCAATAACCAATTACATCACCTTGTAGCTGTAGTTGCCCTAGTATTTTCCTAATGTATATTATAATTTTATAACTACACTGTATTAAAATAGGATATATAAGATAGGTTAGCTTGCATTTTAGTATCACAGAAAAATTTCCTGTCTCTTTTTTTTCCTAATCTTATCAGATTCCTCTATTTTCCAGTTACATTGTGGCCCTAAAATCTGCCAATCAGTCTTCTTTTTTTATTTCATATGTTTATAACTGTCTAAAAGAACTGAATGAGTTTTATACAAAACATATCATATTATATCATAGCATAGCATATGCATCAGGTAACATTGCATATGCATACGCAATGTTACCTGATGTAAAGGAATGATTGTCCCTGGGCTTCACATTGAGCTGCTGGCCAAAATAAAAATTCAATTTATTTACATAGAGAACTAGAAGATATTTTTGCTGTCATTGTTGATCTTGTAAAATATTTCATGTGAAATTAGGTAGATAAAATACATCTAGTTAAACTGTACATAGAACTCCTTTTTCCCCCACTCCTTGAAAACATTTCTCACCTGCCTTTCTCATTAACTCAGTCATCTTCCATAGCAAGTGCCACCCTGGGCCTACTTACGTCATCAACTTTTGTGCCATTAATTTCAATGGAAGCAGGATGTGGTCCAATAAATTATCCCTCAGCATGATCTGCTCAGCATTACACTAGACCATGAGAACAGTGAAAAGAAATCTCCTTATTAGTTTAACTCTTTCAAATACTCATTCTTGTGTTTGCAGTGTTAAGTTGCTGAGATTCTTCTATGTTCTAAAGGTTTCTTAAATCATCCAAAAGTTATTCTCAATAGGCAAGCCTCTGAAGACAGTACAGTCACCACTAAACCCCTTACAGACATCCTAAATATTGAGAAAAACATCAATAATCCATTAAATAAGGCATAACTGCAAAGACTTTACTGATGACCACTACATAAGACATTTTAATATTGGACCACCTGAAAAAGGTAGTATTGGTGGATTTTGAGGACTATGGTTATGCTTCTAGAAAACATATCCAAAAGCAAAGTTCTTGCATGTACTCTGCAGCTTTTCTTTCCTTAGCTTCTTTGCTTTGAATAAAATCCTGCAGTCATCAGTGTCCTTCTACTTCTCATTTTCCATGTCTTCTGTCCCCTGAGCTTTCCAAACACAGGCTGTTTTCTAGGATCTATAATGCTTTCCCAAGGCCAAGTTTACTTGGCAGCTAAAATAGGGTTATCCACTTTTTTTCTGTCATGAAATGCCACAGTCCAGAGTAAATCGAGACTGCAAAAGAGCCAAACAGTCATACATGTGAGATTGAAGTGAACCTTGTTGCTGAGATTTCTAGTGTTTTGGTGCTTAGTCTCTGCAATGGCATGTGCCAAACTGGATTTTTCATATTCTGATGCTCTGATTTTCACCTTGCATCATGCGGTTTTCCTCCCTATCATAAATTTACTGAATTTGGTTTTACTTTGGCATTCTTTAAGATCTAAACCATACACCTTTTCTGCACTATTTGCATGAACACCAGAGCTGGGGAATAAATATTGTTGACATGTTGGCAAATTGCTTTGGTACTTGGATTCCTCATTAAATTACATTCAATTTTAATTATAATGAGCATAATCCATTTGATACTGTTGACCCAAATTCCCCTGAGGAGAGATGTAGTTCTGAATTGATATTTGCATCTCCGAGTCAATTGAGTAACATCCAAAACCACGTCAGACTTCAACTCTGAAAAATGTCCTGTTTCAGGGTTATGCTGGGGGTTGTGACTCAGTTATATTGCAGAAATGTATTTCTGCACAATTTTACAACTCTTGCTGTACTTTAATCTTGCCACTGCCCTAGCTTACATGACACTTCACTTATCTGTATCCTATCTCTGTAAACACCTTATGAGAACACTATCAGGAAGGCAGAAGCACCTTTATTTAACTCATCCTTGAGCATCTTTTCTGAAATCATATTTCTTTTCCCTGTTGTGCTCCTTAATCGTTCCACTACTGCAATAAATTGTTATTTCTCTCCCTGTTAAATTCCTTCCTGTCATTCATCGTGTTATGAGTATCTTTTGCTTGAGAACAGGAACAAAACCCCAGTAAACCGCAGGAAACCTTTAACTCTTTTCCTTTCTCACAATGTAGGAAAATAAAATAAAATTTAAAAAAAAAACAAAAAACAAAAACAAACAAAAAAAACCAGAAAACTCCACTCATAATGTTATCTTTTTTCAGAGAGCTTCATTGATTTGTTTGTTTCAGAATTTTGGGGTGCTTTGGGAGAAATGGGCTATTTGAAAAAGCTGAGATTGTCAGTATTGTCAGTGTTACTGTAAGTACAGTGTCTGAAAAAGGAAGGTTTTGAAATTTTTCTCATCTGATCTGAAAGTTATTTATCAGATAGCAGGGTCATTGGAAGATTCTGGAGAGGAAACCATTTTACTGAGTCATTGCAGAAAATCAACTATAGAGTTCAAAGCATGAGTTTATGATTTCATTTGAAATTTGATCAAGCTAGATGAATCCCTGTGATCAAAATGGTAGCACATGCAGAGGCTCTGCAAAGACAAAGTAGTCTTAAAACCTGTGTGTATCATTCCTTTTCTATATATGTTATTTGGAAGCATGAGATTAGCCCTCTAAAACAGATCACGTAAATTTGCAGGTGCAAAAGTAATGACTTTTACTGCAATAGGTAAGAGGTAAAGATCTAGCCATGAATTTTGCCAATCTATATAAGATCTTTGGGATAACTAATTAAAAACTAATATACCTGAAAACTCATGTCAGTTGAGAGGACAAACTTTGTAAGTTTGTAGTCTGAAACTGCTGAGAAATATGACTGTCAGTCTTCAAAAACAGGCCAGGAAGACAATAATAATAATAATAGTAGTAATAATAATAATAATAATAAACCCAAACAACAACAACAACAAAAAAACCCTGTCAGTTTAGCTATACTGATTCTGTCTTGGTGTCAGGGAACAAAGTAGGTGAGTTCTTGATACCATTTTGAGTTCGGCTTTCTATAATTCTGAATTCTTAAATGCAGTGTCAGGTGACTCTCTAACTATGGATTTTCAGGTAGTAAAAAAATTATTATCAGATACAATCATGGAAGAACAGTACTTGTCTCAATCATTTTTTCCAGGTGAATATCCAATTAAACTATTGTGCTAGTTTTACCCTAGCTAGAATGTTTTGGTGATTACAGGCTGTGGAAAGGAAAGAATGGTGATGTCTACTTCACTCATAGGCTTGCTGAGATCTATAAGAACATAAATATAGATAACAGAATCACTCTCTGTCTGGGCTTTGGGTTGAGCTTCTCTCTCTAACCTAACTTGCTGTCTGTGTGACTAATCCATCTGCTTCCTAACCTCCCTGGCCGACACTCCAAGCTACATTGAACATATGGCAAAGTCTTGGGTAAGGTAGAGGGGTGGGAGGAAGGTGGAAGGGTGGTTGAGAGCCCCTCCTGGGGATTCAGGTTTCTGGGAGGGCTGTTGTGTTTCTGTATTACTTTTTAACTTGTATATTTCTGTCTATAGCTGTATATATTTTAAATATCTGCTTGTATATTGTGCTATTGTGCTAAGCTGTAAATATAAAGCTTCATTCAATTTCCAGAGCTGCTGAGTCTAGTCTGGGTGATTTTCCAAAGTGTGGGGAGGTGGGTGACACCCAAACCATCACAACTATTCACTTCAGTACTCATTTGTTGACTCACTCAGGATGAGGGCAGAAGAGTGATGCTGAACATCTGATTACATCCTCAGCAATGAACACACTATATAGACAAACACTAAGAGTGCCAGCTCAGGGTTCAAACCTTATATAAATAAAATACCAGAGGCAAATTAAGCTTTGGCTTTACTGTTTTCTTCAATTGGCAAATGCAAATATATTTCTCCATAATTTATGTCTCAACAGATGATAATGAATGTGAAAATGCTACTCAGCCTTGTGGAGAGCATGCCAATTGCACAAACACGGTGGGAAGTTATTACTGTACCTGTGTGCCTGGTTTCAAATCCAGCAACGGTCAACAAACTTTTGTACCTAATGATGGAACCTCCTGTATAGGTAAGTTAATAATGTCTGCCAGCTAGCTTTGCATTGTCACTCTTCTCTTACTGCTTCTGTTAATTACAGAAATCCAGCAAAAATGCTTTCAGGTTTATGAATTGTGGAATCTGGATATAAAATTCCCCACAATACGGACTGGTACAGACTTAACATTCCAGTGCAGGCTCACACTTATCTCTGATAGCTGCCATGGCTTTCAGTGACACTTCAATTTGACTCATGTTTTTAGTCTACATGTGACAGATCTAGACAATTAATGTATAAATATGGTATCACAGAAATCCCCAATCCACCTATTCATGCCCCCTGTTTCACTGAAATGTGAGCAAAGTAGTTGTATAATTAGAGTAACAAAGCATTGTACATTCAGGTCACTCTGGACCAAAAGAATTCCCTCTAGGTTTCAGCTAATGTACTCCAAATATCTCTTCTTTGGGTGCTTTGGTCAGGTTAATTTTGTTAACTTGGTTAATTTCTCTAGCCTAATCAAAAGCAATAAGCAAGATCAGTAGTTATTTTACCTCTTGTGCCATCCATCAGCCCCTGTTTCTGTAGTAGTTGGATAGAACATGTTTAAGATTACAAGGGAGGAAATGTTCTTCGGATTTTTTTTTCTGAACAACTATGCAATCTTTCAGGATTTCCTTTGAATGGAAGAACTGTAACTATTTCTCTTGCTTGAAACTCCTGGCCATTTTCTCTGTATGTTGCAACAGTCCTCAGGGAATGGGAAAATGAGAAATAAATCTATTGCCCTTTACACCTTTATGCTGACTGTGTCTCATTCTAGATATGTCTCCTGTGAGATTGTACGTGCTGACAACCTCTCTTCATATTGCTCTTAATATCAGTAGAATGGCTGCATATTAAGCAAGAAAGTGATCTAATCAACATTTCTTACCCATTGCTCACATCCATCTAAAAGAGCTCTGCTTTATCCATCCTTATAAATTGTTCTTAAATTATCTGGGATTGAGACTGTTAGCACATTGAGCTGTAAATATTCTTGCCATTTCTGGTCCAGGTTTTGATTTCTAAGTTATGACATTTCCTCTGCTTCAGAAGTTTTGTCTTCACAGTTACTTCAGTTACTTCTCTGACTGCTCCTGTTACTTTTTTTTTTTTTCTTCCTTCCTCTTTTCACTGGGTAGACTGATCATTTTTAATCCTTTACTGGGTGTTAGTTTAGCACTTTTGTTCTCCTTTTTTGCAAATCTATATGGGAGGAATATGAGGGAAACTGAGAGCTTCCAAAACACACTAAATTAAAAAATTACCTGTGGGCACCTTTTCTTATTAAACAAATGTACCAATTACTTTACCAAGTTGAGTCCTAAAGACAATTTTTTGGTCCACAATTAATTTTCTGTAAGCAAAATCATAATAGAATATTTTGTACCCAATGGATCTGCTGCTACAGGTAGTAGATATGACTTACACACAGGAAGCTGACAATAATATATTTAGGGTGTTTAGTGCTAAAGCAAACAACAATGTTGTCATTGTAAATGCAGCATAAGTTATCCAGTACAGATTGGAGGATGGAGCTACTGAGTAAGTATTCACCCAACCCAAGCTTTTAGTGTCCCAAAATATATGTCTAGAATATATATGGCACTAACACTAAAAATGTGCCACTGGAAAATATGCCATTATGCAGCCTATTTGTTTGTGCCACTAAGCATGTCTGGAGTTCTCGATGGTGCAAGTGTGCTTACATCACTCTGTGTGTGTGAATCCATTTCAGAGCTCATTTCAAATTCCATGTGCATACAGATGTGTGTTCCTCTCTGCTGTGGATATTATACTAAAACTTCCAAATACAAAATTATTATAATTCTCAATCAATGGCTTTGGTCAGTTCACCTTTAATTCAATCAGAATATTGAGTTTTGAGTCGAGGGTCAGCAGTATTTCATTCATATACATACACATCTATACAAAATTGAAGAAATGGCAATGAAACATGCAGATAGAGGAGGAACTGAAGAGCAGGAAGGGGAAAGAGAGAAAAAGACAAGGAGAGTGGAAACAGGAAAAATAGAAGAAAGTAGAAATGTGATATTTCTAAAGATGATATTTTCCTGCTGTCCTGAACACGAGCTATTGAAATCTATTGTGAAGAAGACATGCTTTTTCCTTAGACCTCACATTTTACTCAATGTTCAGCTGCAGATATTTTTTTTTTAAATTACATAAAACCTTACTTTTTTCACCCCAGTTAGAGTTAAAACGTGAAAATGGCCATCTGCAACATGAAAGTGACATCTGTGCCACTCTGCCTTTTCCAGGAACATGTTATTATTTTTCTTCAGGTGTTTCTAAGACTGCTGGGAAGGCACCTTTTGCAACCACCTCCCTTTCTGCGATAGGGAAGTTGTACGGTGGATTGGATACGGCATTATGCCACGCTGCTAACTTTTCTTTTGCTCGTGCCATTCGTAGTCTTTTTTCATTTCTACTTTGTGTGTGCTGCTGCCTTCCACAGTATGGAGACACCGGGAGGGAACATCTAGTCCTTTGCGATTGGAGTTTTCAATCACTTTGCAAGCTACTAATAAGCCGAAGGTATAATGTAGACATCAAGCTGTCTTGACTGACTGGTGAAGAATCAGAGCAATGTAGGTACAATCCAGTAATTGGCAAGACTGAACATAATAACTGTTCTCAGTACTTTTAATTTAATTGGAATTTCCTTGCCTGCTGCAGTAAATGAGGAGTGACAAAGCACAGAAATAAAATGAAAGGTTATAAATCTATTTTCGCACTAGCATAAGTGGTGTTGGTGATACTATTTTTCTGATCAGAGCTATTACAAAAGCTTCAAAGTTCAGCTCTAGGATTTGTTTTGAATATTTACTAAAAGGCCAAAGCTTTTGCAGAGCCATGCTCTTCTATTTAAAAAGCTGCTTTTCTTCAACCTTTGCTCAGGAATGTTGCCTATGAAGACTGCTCATGCATGCCTTGGCTGCTCAGTCCCACTCTTGTAGTAGATCAAGGAGGATGGTTTGAGATCCTGTTATGGAGCAGTAATTAATTAATGTGAGATGATATGTTCCAAAATTATTATTGTTGATTAATTTTGATATTCAGAACTCTCACCACCCCCAACCACTAATTATAATAATGGGCTCTTTGCACAGTCATGGAAACTTTATACAGATAATAACTAGAGCTAGAAATAACTTACAAAAAATATACAAATAATTGAACTGAGAGAAAATATTCTCGCAGCCAAATACTGCTTGCAGTCAATGTAACTCCTGCCCACTAGATGGACTTAAGAAGCTCCTCTCTGCTTATGGCAGAAGACTGTAATGAATTAGAAGAGGCTATAAATGTTTACTCACAAAATTATTATCTCCTGACTCACGGGGCTAGTAACAACTTCAGACAGTACCCAAACACTTTCAGGGAATTCTGTCTTGTCACCACTGAGACTTGATTCTTCCCAGGCTTCTGGGGAAAGGAAGCAGACAATCTCTGACCTTTTATCCTGGCTCCTCTAGACAGCCTGTGTATCCAGGACATCCCATCTTGGCAGGAGACTTTCAAGTGTAAGTAGGATGTCTTGCAATGTGCAGTCTTAGCACGATGTCATGCTGGCTATGCAGGCTGATCACACGAAGGCATTTAGAGCCTATTCCTGGTAAACTCAAAGCAGTGGAATTTCCAGGCAAACAATAAGGCAGTAAGGCTGATTACAGCCAGAAACAGAGAGCAATAGCATCAGGAAACAACAGGCTCGAATACAATGCAGAGTACATTGTGTTTACCTGCATATCTCCTTTTATCAATGTAGCCAAATTAATGGGCCTTTGGACACAGAATAGCCAATCAGAATGGCAGTTATCCAATAATTCAACTGCAGAAAGTCTATTTGCATATATTCAACAGGGTGTTTCTGTCAGACTTTAAATAGCCTGATGCAAGAGATGTGTCTTGGTGCTTGAGTTACTGTTGTCATTCTGGATAATCCCAACTTCTCATTGAAATCTCCATTACACTTCATACCCCACCTAATTACAAGGAAGGGTAACTTACATGATTGCAAATAATGAAAACTATTTACCAAACAAAAGTTTCATGAGAAGCAAAATATCATCACAATTTGGAACTCTTCACATCAGTAAATCCTATGGAAATCTGATGCTTAGCAATGATAATATGAAAATTATTCAAATATTTTTAAGTTTTAGCAAAGCTTGTTGTCTTTTTCTGGTGTTTAATGCTGTAATGTATGCTAACACCTTCTTAAAACATACATGTCCTCCTCCATGTAGCTGACAAGGCCAAGAAAATCTTTGGTATAAAGCTGCCATGTGTTCTCATTATACAACCTGGTATTGTCATGTTTTCACCTTTGCCACTTCAGTTCATTCAGTTTGTCTGTTTTACACAGGTCACACCACAGGGCACTGAGAAGCAGACACTTGTTTCATAAAGAGCTTTAAAATTTATGGCTGTGAGGTTATTTAAATGACAGCAGTACGACCATTAGCTTCGTCTTTAAATGACAAAGTTTAATTATGAGGTAGCCTGTGTGTAGCACTACATCAAGCTTTCCCCCTCCTCCTCCTTTGCCAGATACATTGATGTCTAACCTGGTTAGCTCCATGACTGTGAATACTGAAGTCACAGTAACCATACAAATACACTTAACGCAAAATTCTGCTCATTAAAGAGAAACATTTGCAGTTTGGGACATTAAATAATGTGAGAAAAACTAGTGCCCCAATGCCGATAATTATAATTCAATCTCATGCTTTAAGCTTCAGTGCACATGCTAACCCATTCAGACACACAGCCCCCTTGGTGGCTTTCACTGAAGAGGAGAGGTAGTTGTGCTGGGGAGAGCAAATGTGCCTCCAGCCTTACCTCTCCTTCGTGTATGTGCCATACAGGAGTCTGAACAGCTTTCAATGAACCCAGCATATCGGGTGCTAATTGTAGTCACTGCTCAGTGAGGAAAATAGATATGAAATAGATGTGGGACCTCAGACACCACCTTGAACTCCATTAAGACCTCCAGGATTAAAAGCAGAAAAAAGTAAGATGGAGAATCAAAAGCAATCCAGCAAAAACTGTATGGCTGCAGAAACTGTTGGGATATCCCACTAGAAGTTTAAAAGCATTTTACATTGTCCCATTTAAAAATATTTTTTAATAAAAAGTTCATCTCCTTCTTTATGGACATTTTCTTCCCATAAATGAAGAATATTCTGTGAAGTTACCAAAACCGCTGTCCAAATAGTATCACAGTATCACAGTATCAC
>WAAF01018548.1:207-108001 GCA_013400475.1 Tricholaema leucomelas
AGAGAAGGGCAGCAAGGCTGGGGAGGGGCCTGGAGCACAGCCCTGTGAGGAGAGGCTGAGGGAGCTGGGGGTGTGCAGCCTGCAGCAGAGGAGGCTCAGGGCAGAGCTCATTGCTGTCTGCAGCTCCCTGAAGGGAGGCTGTAGCCAGGTGGGGTTGGGCTCTGCTGCCAGGCAGCCAGGGACAGAAGAAGGGGACACAGCCTGAAGCTGTGCCAGGGCAGGTCTAGGCTGGATGTTGGAGGAAGTTGTTGGCAGAGAGAGTGATTGGCATTGGAATGGGCTGCCCAGGGAGGTGGTGGAGCTGCCATACCTGGAGGTGTTGAAGCCAAGCCTGGCTGGGGCACTTAGTGCCATGGTCTGATTGGTTGGCCAGGGCTGGGTGCTAGGCTGGGCTGGATGAGCCTGGAGCTCTCTTCTAAGCTTCCTGATTCTGTGAGGTTCAGTAAGGCCAAGAGCTGGGTCCCACACTTAGGGCACAACTACCCCAGGAAGGCTCCAGGCTTGGGGCAGAGTGGCTGGGTGGAAGAAGAGCTTCAGGTGCTGGGTGACAGCAGCTGGAGATGAGCCATGGGGTGCCCAGGTGGGCAAGAACAGCACCATCAGCCTGGCCTGGATCAGCACTGGTGTGGGCAGCAGGAGATAGGGAGGGATTGTCCTCCTGGA
This sequence comes from Tricholaema leucomelas, assembly GCA_013400475.1. Classification (NCBI taxonomy): domain Eukaryota; kingdom Metazoa; phylum Chordata; class Aves; order Piciformes; family Lybiidae; genus Tricholaema lacrymosa; species Tricholaema leucomelas. The sequence continues at coordinate 871 of WAAF01018548.1, forward strand.
CTCAGCACTGGTGAAGCCAAACCTGGGTTCAGTCCTGGGCTTCTCACTCCGAGGGCATTGAAGGACTGGAGAGGGTCCAGAAAAGGGCAGCAAGGTTGGGAAGGGTCTGGAGAGCAGGGCTAGGGAGGAGCAGCTGAGGGAACTGGGGGTGTGCAGTCTGGACTGGGCACTGCTGAGGCTGCAACTCAAATCCTCAGTTCAGTTTTGGGCTTCTTGCTTCAAGAAGGACATTCAGAGTCTGGAGAGGGTCCAGAGAAGGGCAGCAAAGCTGGGGAAGGGTCTGGAGAGCAGGGCTGGGGAGGAGCAGCTGAGGCAGCTGGGGTTGTGCAGTGTGGGGAGGAGGAGGCTGAGGGCAGAGCTCATTGCTCTCTGCAGCTCCTTGAGAGGAGGCTGCAGCCAGGTGGGGGCTGGACTCTGCTCCAAGCAGATAGGAGAAGAGGAAATGGCCTCAAGTTGCCTCAGAGGAGGTTTAGGTTGTCCATGAAGAACAATTTCTTCCCCCAAAGGGTTGTCAAGGCCTGGTCCAACCGAAGGAGTTGGATGCTCATAGCAGCGCTGTGTAATTGGGATGGGCAGTGCAGAGTGGAGCCATCCCCCGAGGGTCAGGGCACTGTGCTCTGTGAAGGAGCCAGAAGAGTGCCCCCCAGAATGTCTGTGCTGCCTGAATTGGGTGCAAATGATCTTTTAGCACCAACTAAAAAGGCAACAACGTCCCCAGGTGGCATAAATCTGGCAGGATATTGTTGTCACTTCTGGTTTTGAACCAATAGCTCCAGGACTCTGTTCCTGCTGCTGCTGCTGTCTGAGGAAATGGCCTGGGGAAATGGTTGGTTGGAATTGGTTGGATGTGTGATAGGGAACTTCCCATGGCACTGGATGAATATTCAGCAAAGAGGATTTCCACCAAGCCTTGGGAAATGGAATATAGTGGGGGGAGGGGGGAGAAGAGAGCAGGTGAATTCAGCAGGGGCTGGGCAATTAATAATGGATTGTGCTTGTATGTAGGTACCTGAGGCAGCTGAATATTTTATAGGGGCAAAAATGTTTGTGTTTCAGGAGCACAGTTCAGGCTCTCTGATCAGCAAGGTGGATGGGTTGGCTGCACTCTGGCTGGAATGCCCATCTGGCATTTCTGCCTGCTTGCTTTCCTCAGCTCCTGCAAATGCACAGCCTCCACTTCCCACATTTACCTCGAATTCATTAAATTTGTTGTTGTTGTTCACAGAACCAACCAGGTTGGAAGAATGCTCCAAGCTCAGCCAGCCCAACCTAGCACCCAGCCCTGGCCAACCAACCAGACCATGGCACTAAGTGCCCCAGCCAGGCTTGGCTTCAACACCTCCAGGCACAGCAACTCCACCACCTCCCTGGGCAGCCCATTCCAGTGCCAATCACTCTCATCCAGCTCCAACCCCCCTGCCATGCCCAGGGACACCTCACACCAGAGCAGGCTGCCCACAGCCTCAGCCAGCCTGGCCTTAAACACCTCCAGGGATGGAGCCTCAACCACCTCCCTGGGCTACCCTTGCCAGGCTCTCACCACCCTCATGCTGAACAACTTCCTCCTCACCTCCAGGCTGACTCTCCCCATTTCCAGCTTTGTTCCATCTCCCCCAGTCCTGTCACTGCCTGACAGCCTCAAAAGTCCCTCCCCAGCTTTCTTGTAGCCCCCTTAAGATACTGAAAGGATTATTTTGGGGTTAGTTTGAGGGGTTTTAATAACAGTGAAGCAACTGAATGCAACTTAGCTTGAATGAGATGTCAGAGCTTTGCTTGTGACTTAGCAGTGCTGCTTCACCTGTGCATACTCCTTGCTCTCAGGTCATTCCCCTTGCCAAGACAAGATGATTTCTTCTTCCAACACAAGCAGCCTCTTACCCTGCCAGGCCAGAACAAGCACCTCTGTAGGGGACACCTGGAAGTACCTCAAATGCTCTTCCATCTCATTCTGCAGCTTATTGACAGTCCATGAGCTACCAGCAGATCTCTACAGTCCACAGCTGGGTTCTGTCTCCGTGTAGGCAAACATCTCCAACGTCTCCCACGTGTCATTTCCCCATCCTTCAGAGAGAGAGGGAAAAAGAAAACACAATCAATAGGGTTGTCATTTAATCCAGGCTTGGATGAGCTCTGAGATGCTGCACCCTGGAGCACCTCTTGATTTATTTATTTTCTGTTTCAGAGAGCTTGGTAAGCAGTTGGGCTTTTGTGGTGCCAGCTGTTTCTGCGTGCAGGCAGCCAGCTTCAGGAGCAGCCTCAGCAGCTCCCTGGATCAATGCAACCCAGACTGCTGCTGCAGAGACTCCTCTGATCTGCTGGGAGTGATCAGCAGCTGTCTGTCTTCCTCTGGCTGGAGGAAAGTGCATGGCAGGACAGAGTTCTCCTCCAAAGATCAGGGCTCTTCAGTGCTCCTCACAGGATCCCAGCACAGAGCTGGGGGCGTGGAAGGGACCTACGGAGATCAGCCAGGCCAAGCCCTCTGCTAAAGCAGGGCACAGCAGCTTGCCCAGCAGCACCATGCCTGGGGAGGGGTTGGAAGCTCTCCAGGCTCTCCAGAGGGATCTGGGCAGGCTGGATTGATGGGCCAAGGCCAGTGAGATGAGCTTCAACAAGGCCAAGGGCTGGGTCCTGCACTTGGGTCACAACAACTCCACAAAGGCTCCAGGCTGGAGACAGAGTGGATGGAGAGTTGGAGTGAGCTGGGCTTGGGCTCTCAGTAAGTGACAGGACAAGAGGAAATGGCCTCAGGTTGTCCCAAGGGAGGTTTAGGTCAGAGGTGAGAAGAAACTTCTTGCCTGGGAGGGTTCTCAGAGCCTGGCACAGGCTGCCCAGGGAGGTGGCTGAGTGCCCACCCCGGAGGTGTTTCAGAGGCAGAGCTGTGGTGCCGAGGGCCATGGCTCAGCCCCAGCCTGGGCAGAGTTACACACTGGTCAGCCTGGATGCTCTGAAAGGGCTTTCCCAACACAAACAACTCTGAGCCTGTGATTCTGTGAATCCTTCCTGTGCAGCACCAACTGGCTGAGGAGGAACCAAGCAGCAGAGGGGAAGAGATAAATCAAATTCCAGCGTGGTAGTTTATTGAATCTAAATCATGCCCAGTTGGCCCAAGAGCTATCGAAGCAATCCATCTTCTGCTGATAATGGAGGCTCCTGAAATCCACCTGATGTTTGCATTATTAAATTGCAGCCTAATGAGCTCTGCTAATACATATTGAAGACAGTTGTAAGGAGCAGAATGTGAATCTGAGCAGGATAATTTGAGAGAAACATCAGCTGAGCATTTTACATGACTCAAGGGGTAGATCTACAATTACACAGCCAACCCAAATTGAATTTAAATGGGATTTCTATTATCCTTGTCCTTTTACCAGGGAGAATCAAGTGCAAATGAAGTAAAAAGTCTTTAGAGTTAGTGGCAGTTTGTTTTTATTACCTCATTTAATAGATTTGGGTAATGATGGTTGCTGGCAGAAAAGTGCTAATGTTTCATGGCTTCAAATGTGCTCTAAAGAGGTGCAAAAAAATGGGCATGGAAACAGAGCAGGGCAGCACAGAATGGTTTGTGTTGGAAGAGACCTCAGAGATCAGCTGTTGCAGCCCCCCTGACAGAGGCAGGGACAGCTTCCCCCAGCCCAGCTTGCTCAAAGCCTCATCCAGCCTGGCATTGAGCGCTCCCAGGCAGGAGGCAGCCACAGCCTCCCTGGGCAGCCTGTGCCAGGCTCTCACCACCCTCACACTCAACAACTTCTGCCTCAGCTCCACTCTAACCCTGCTCTGCCTCAGCTCCAAACCATTGCCCTTGGCCTGGCTCAGACCCCCTCAGCCCAAATCCTCTGCAGCCTTCCAGCAGGCTCCCTTCAGGCACTGGCAGCAGCTCTGAGGTCTCCCTGAGCCTTCTCCTCTCCAGGCTGAGCAGCCACAGCTCCCCCAGCCTGTGCCCACAGGGTTGGTTCCCCAGCCCCTGGATCATCTTTGTGGCCTGCTCCAGCAGTTCCAAGTCATTATTCTATGGTTGGGTAACTCCTCAGGTTAAGTTGTGTGTTTTCAGGAGATGCAGCCCCTGGCTTTGAAAAGCCCCCAGGATTGGGAAGACCTTTTCAGACCCCATCCTCATTGGAGTTTGGATCTTTATTGAACACTGACTCCTGTAACACCCTCCTGAGTGAGCTCAGGGAATGTGGCTCAGATGAGTGGGCAGTGAGGACAGAGCTCAGAGGGCTGTGGGCAGTGCTGCAGGACTACTTGCATGCCTGGAGCCAGTGGTGTTCACACAGCTCAGGACTGGCCTCAGGAAGGCTGCATGAAGTAGAGTGTGGGCAGCTTGGCAAGGGAGCTTCTCCTGCCCCTCTGCTCTGCCCTCGTCAGGCCATGACTAGAGTCTGGGTCCAGCTTGGGCTCCCCAGCTCAAGAGGGACAGGGAACTGCTGGAGAGGGTCCAGGGGAGGCTGCAAAGCTGCTGAGGGGCCTGGAGCAGCTCTGGGAGCAGCAAAGGCTGAGAGCCCTGGGGCTGAGAGCCTGCAGAAGAGCAGCCCCAGAGGGCAGCTGAGCAATGCTCAGCAACAGCTAAAGGCTGGGGGCAAGAGGCTGGGGCCAGGCTCTTGTCAGAGGTGCCAGGGACAGCACAAGGGGCAGTGGGCACAAAGTGGAGCCCAGGAGGTGCCACCTGAGCAGGAGGAGGAAGTTGTGAGGGTGGTGGAGGACTGGAGCAGGCTGCCCAGAGAGGTTGTGGAGTGTCCTTGTGTGGAGAGCTTCCAACCCTCCCCTGGGCATTGTGCTGCTGGGCAAGCTGCTGTGGGTGCCCTGCTGGAGCAGGGCTTGGACTGGCTGAGCTTCAGAGGTCCCTTCCAAGCCACCCTGCTGGGGTTCAGGGATTTGCTGCCCTGGCAGCTGGTTCAGTGGATGGCAGAACTAAGGCCGTGCAGACCTGTCCTGGTACCTGCTGTTTGTGCCACAGCTCCCAGCAAGTGCTGCCCCTTGCAAGAGCTTGGTCCAGCTTCTCAGATCTGTTTGGGTTTGGTTCCTTTCCCCTTTCAGGTGGTGCTGCTTTCTAACCCCCGATCTCTCATCCAGCATTCTGCTGTTAGAGGCTGCTTCTCAGCTCACTCATCAGGCAGCGAGCTGGCAATAAAAGAGAATGGCCCCTTTGAGACATTAATGCTGTGGAATAAATGATGTGCTAGAACAGAAATTTAATTAATTTACAGAGTGTATTGATAGTCCCTGGTTACTCTGCTGTATATTTTTAATCTCCTTTAACATCTCTAGCAAAGTGTCTGAAAACCCCTGCAGTTGAGCAACTAGTAGATAATTGAGTAATAAGGGAAGAGGTTTCTAGAGGGGAAAAAAGAAGTCTTTTTAAGGCATACTCTGGGAACATGAATCAAGGAGTGCTGCTGTGGTCTGCTGGGAGAGCTGTCTGCGGCCTCCCTGCAGCCAAAGTAATCCTGGTAGCCCAGCATGGAGGGCTTGGGGGGGAACCTCTGGATACCTGTTCTAGTGGGAGGTGTCCCTGCCCATGGGGGAGAGTTGGAACTGGATGAGCTTTGAGGTCCCTTCCAACCTAAACCATTCTGTGATCCTATCAGATCAGTCAGTCCAAGCCCTGCTCAAGCAGGGCACCCACAGCAGCTTGCCCAGCAGCACCATGCCCAGGTGGGTTGGAAGCCTCTCTGGGCAACCTGCCCAGACACTCCACAGCCTCTCTGGGCAGCCTGCTCCAGGCCTCCACCACCCTCACAACAAACAACTTTCTTCTCCTGCTCAGGTGGCACCTCCTGGGCTCCACTTTGTGCCCATTGCCCCTTGTGCTGTCCCTGGCACCACTGACAAGAGCCTGGCCCCAGCCTCTTGCCCCCAGCCTTTAGCTGTTGCTGAGCATCACTCAGCTGCCCTCTGGGGCTGCTCTTTTGCAGGCTCTCAGCTCCAGGGCTCTCAGCCTTTGCTGCTCCCAGAGCTGCTCCAGGCCCCTCAGCAGCTTTGCAGCCTCCCCTGGACCCTCTCCATCAGTTCCCTGTCCCTCTTGAGCTGAGTAGCCCAGAGCTGGGTCTTTGGGTCCTATTTTAAACATGATCTGCAGCTCTGCACCCCTGAAGATGAGTTGTTCTTTCTGGGTAAGCCCCAGCAGAGGTCCTAGGGCTTGCTGACTGTGCCAGCAAATCTGTTCTGGAGTTGGCCTGCATTTGCTGCCTTGTAGTTTGGTTTGGGGAGCAGCATGGTGGGGAGATGAGTGTTGAAGAAAACAAACTTTAAGATGTTCTAATTAACAACAACAACAGAGAGCAGGAATGCATAGGGATGGTGCTTAGGGGTGTGGAGTAGCAGTGGGCTGGGTAGTGTTGGATTAATGGTTGGGCTTGGTGACCTCAAATGTGTTTTCCAACCAAACCAGCTCTGTGGTTGCATGATCTGTGTTGAGTCAAGAGAAGGTGCCACCATTGCCCTCCACAGTACCATCTCTGTTGTCTTCCCTGTGCTGATACCTTCGTGGAGAACCAACTTTGCTTCTCTTGTGCTCCTCAGCTTCACTGGGGGAGCTGTGAAGCTTGGGCTTACCCCCAGGCAGTGTGAAGCGGAGCAACAGAAAACCAGAGAGGTGAAGGGATTCTGACCTTTGTTTGTTGTGTTTCTTTTCAGCTAAAGCTGATGAAGCATTAAAGGCTAAAGAGAGAAGTGAAGAAGAGGCCAAGAAGAGGAAGGAAGAAGGTAATGCAGTCTGAAGTCACTTGCAAACTGCAATGCCCTCAGTCAGGAATGAGCATTTAGAAGGGACCAAGCTCCAGTGGGGCACAGTGCTTTTCTCTCCTGAAGCTGGGGTGCTCACTCTGCTCTTCCTCTGGCACACCACAGCGTTCTGGAGCTGGGGAAGGGCAGCCCCACGGAGCAGTACGGGCTGGGGGCTGAGCTGGTGCAGAGCAGCGCTGGGGAGAGGATCCGGGGGTGCTGCTGGACAGCAGCGCTGCGGTCAGGCTGCTCCTGCAGCAGCTGCCTAGGGCTGGTGCTTTAGGGCTCTCAGACTGAACTTGGGAGCTCTTCTGAGTTAAAGGTTGAAGATTGGACTCGATGATCTTGGAGGTCCCTTCCAGCAGAGCATCCTGCCCAGGTTCCAGATGCTCCTGTGCAGCTCTGAGCCCATGTGGCAAAGTCTCTTTGGAACTGGGAACTCAGCTCTGTAGCATGCCAGAAGGTTACCTTAAAAACACCTCAGGTTGCTTGTTCTGCGTTGGAGCATTATTCAAGGCCTGAGCTCTGGCTGTTTGAAAGGCAGGTTTGGAACTGTTAAGTTACTGGAATAACATCTACCAGTGAGGAACATCTAAAACAGCTTTCCAAGTGGCAGGAAGTGTCTCCTGAATGCCTGCACAAAGGGAATTGATGACTTGCCCTAAAAAAAAACAACTCCAGAAATCCCCTTTTGCTCCTGTGGCTGCAGAGAGTTTCATTACGAATGAAGATGCTGTCATCCTGGTCTGGCTGACCTTTAAAGGTCTCTTCCAAGCCAAAGCATTCTGTGAGGATCATTTAGTGTGCTTTGCTTTGAGCCCACGGTGTGCTGAGGGGAATTAATTCGTGCTCAAAGCTAATGCTGCTGGGGTGTGATACCTTCGTGGGGATGGCAGGTTTGGAAGCTGGTTTCAGAGCAACAGGGGAGATCTGTTGTTACAGTCATAGAATCACAGACTGGGCTGGAAGGGACCTCCAGAGGTCTCCCAGCCCAAGCCCTGCTCTCAGCAGGGACATCCTCCACCAGGGCAGCTTGCTCACAGCCTCCTCCAGCCTCACCTTGAAGAGCTCCAGGCATGGAGCCTCAACCACCTCCCTGGGCAGCCTGTGGCAGGCTCCCAGCAGCCTCCTGGTGCAGAACTTGTTCCTCACAGCCAATCTCAATCTGCTCTGCTCTCATCTCAAACCATTGCCCTCGTCCTGTCCCTGCAGGCCTTTGGGCACAGTCCCTCTGCAGCCTGCTTGTAGCCCCTTCAGGCGCTGGGAAGCTGCTCTGAGGTCTGCCTGCAGCCTTCTCTGCTCCAGGCTGCACAGCCATAACTCTCCCAGCCTGTCCCCACAGCAGAGGTTCTCCAGCTTCTGATCACCTTTGTGGCCTCCTCTGGATCTTTTCCATCAGGTCCACGTCCTTCCTGTATGGAGGGCTCCAGAACTGGACACAGCACTGCAGGTGAGGTCTCTCCAGAGCAGAGCAGAGTAGAGCAGAGGGGCAGGATCCCCTCCCTCCATCTCTGATCACACTGCTTTGGATGTAGCCCAGGCTGCCCTTGGCCTTCTGGGCTGCAAGCTCACACTGTTGGAATGGAAGAGCAAGGCTCACAGGCAGGGGCTGGGGGGTGCTGGGGGCTGCTGGTGGTGAGGAGATGCTCTCTACCAGCAGAGATGTGTAGTGTATGGTTGGCAGAATCCTTCTGTTGCCGTTTCCATCCCATCCCATCCCATTGTGAGGCCTCATCTGCTAACAATTGCTTGGCCTCCAGTGATGGGAAAGGGGTGACCATGGCAAGGGGAAGGGGAAACAAACCCAGAGCAGAAGGGGCTGGGTGGTGGCTGGGGAACAATGGCAATTTAACAGCAAAAGCAGGAGGCAAACTTCTTTTCAATTTATTAATAAGCACCATAAAAAGAGTCCTGTGGTGCCTTTGAAACGCTTGTGAGGACGTTGGGCTGCTCTGAAATGAATAGGAAATGTCTCCTGAGGAGCAGCTTGTGAAGGAAAACTCATCAATTTGTCTGCAGCCTTAGTGCCCAATTAAGAAGCAAAGAGTTGATTTGCAGTGCCACACGAGAGGGCTTCCCAACTTGTGTCAAGTGCTGGAGCACAGCAGGGCCGGGAGGGATGCAGTGCCCTGGGGCTGGTGTCCTGCACCTGGAGGGGAGTGATGAACTGCAGCAGGACAGCCTGAGAGGTGCCTGAAGATGATGAGGGGACTGGAGCACTGCCTGGTGAGGAGAGGCTGAGGGACCTGGGGCTGAGAGTCTGCAGAAGAGGAGACTGAGAGGGGATCTAATCAATGCCACAACTATCTGAGTCTGGGGGTCAGGAGGGGGGGACAGGCTCTGCTCACTGCTCCCTGGGATAGGACAAGCAGCAGTGGATGGAAGCTGCAGCACAGGAGGTTCCAGCTCAGCACAAGGGCAACTTCTTTGCTATAAGAGTCCCAGAGCCCTGGCACAGGCTGCCCAGAGAGGTTGTGAGGTTGTGGAGTCTCCTTCTGTGGAGCCTTTCCAGGCCTGTCTGGATGTGTTCCTGTGTGCCCTGAGCTAGATGGGATGGTCCTGCCCTGGCAGGGGTTGGACTGGGTGATGTCCTTGATCCCTTCCAACCCCTGACATCTCTGAGCCTGTGATCCTGTGTGTGTCCCCAGTGCTTTCAAACAGGACTTTTCTTCTTCTTGCCTTCATCATCTTACCCTCTCCTCTGCTCTGCTCAGCCCCTCCCTGAAGTGCTGGGGCCAGCTCTGGAGTGCTCAGCACAGGAAAGACCTGGGATTGTCAGAGCTTGTCCAGAAGAGACCACAGCAGTGCTGGTAGGCTGGAAGGGCTCTGCTGTGAGGCCAAGCTGGGAGAGTTGGGGATGTGCAGCCTGGAGAAGAGAAGGCTCCAGGGAGACCTTAGAGCAGCCTGCCAGGGTTTGAAAGGGGTACAGGAGAGCTGGAGAGGGACTTCAGACCAAGACGTGGAGTGACAGGATGAGGACTGATGGCTTCAGGGTGGAAGAAGCTGGATGGAGATTGGACATGAGGAGGGTGCTGAGGCACTGGCACAGGTTGCCCAGAGAAGCTGTGGAGGCTCCAAGGCTGGAAATGTTCAAAACCAGTCTGGATGAGGCCTTGAGCAAGCTGGGCTAGCAGGAGCTGTCCCTGCCCATGGCAGGGGGACTGGAGCTGGATGAACTTTAAGGTCTCTCCCAGCCCAAGGCAGGTCATGGTGGGTGTTGAAGAGCAGGTTCTCTTTCCCACTTCCACCACACAGCTTCCATCTGCTGGCTGCTTTTGACAGGACAAAAATGAGCTGTTCACAGTTTGTCTTAGTCCTCAGTTCTCCATCTGGCTTCTATAGCCAGTTCTGAACCCTCTTTGACTTGCTCCTGTGTGTCCCAGCTGCCTGCAGGTTGGACTCTGGTGCACAGAGATGCTCTTCTGTTGCCTCCTGCTATTTCCTAGGCTTTGGGCAAGAAGTGCCACGATGCTTTCACCCCCTGCACACTGATTTAGGTTTTGCTTCTGCAGAGGACAAGTTCCCCTCTTTTTGATCACTACATTCTAGCTGGATTAGAGTCCAGTGCATAAATGGTGGTGAGGGGGAGAGAGGGGAAAAATCAGTGTGGTTTGATTTGAACTCTTTGGTTACCTGCTGGCAGTGATTGCCAACCTGCTGCCCCGAGCCTGTCTGTTGGAAATGGTCCTGATGGGATTGTGGATGGGATGCCCAGCTGGAAAAGTGGCCCTGCTTGGGCAGGTGTTGCCTGGTGACCATTACTGGGTGCAATTTTGGAGCACTTAGTCCAAGGAGGACATTGGAGCAGGTCCAGAGAAAAGCAACAAAGCTGGGGGAGGGTCTGGAGAAGAGGGCTGGGGAGGAGCAGCTGAGGGAGCTGGGGGTGTGCAGTGTGGAGCAGAGGAGGCTGAGGGCAGAGCTCATTGCTCTCTGCAGCTCCTTGAGAGGAGGCTGCAGCCAGCTGGGGTTGGGCTCTGCTGCCAAGGGACAAGTGTTAGGACAAGAGGAAAAAACCTCAAGTTGCCCCAGGGGAGGTTTAGGTTGGACCATCAGAAGAAACTTCTTCCCTGGATGGTGCTGGAGGCCTGGAGCAGGCTGCCCAGAGAGGTGATAGAGACAATTCTGCAACCATCCCTTTGGATGCCACTTCCTTGCCCCGGGAGCTGTGTGCTGAGGTGCTGGAACCTGCCGAGGACTCTGAACTGCCCAAGCTGCCAGCCCAGCACTGCCCCCTCCCCTGCCTTGCCTCTTCCATATGCAGAGCTTTGCTGCCTTGCATACAAATCAGGGACAAATGAGAAGCTGCAGACAGCTGACCTGAGCTCCAGATGAGAGACTGGCGGGGGCTTGGTGCTGGTTAAATGTTTTAATTACCACAGTCCCTGTGGCCAGCTGAAGGACATGCAGCAGGGAAAAACAATTAAAAAATGGAGCTTTTCTCTATTTTAATTTCAGTTTTCTACAGGTTTTCTTTTTTGAAAGGGATTAAACAGAAAAGAGAGGGAAAAGGCCTCCCTCCAGCTCATGGCAGTGCTGCAGTTTGATTGCATTTGCACTTCCATTGGAGCTATGCTAATTTGCTGCATGGAATTAAGGTTGTTAATTACAAACTCCCTGTTTTCACAGGAGTATTTGCCTTGGGTGGGGTGGGGGTGGGGTGTGAGGTTGTTCCTGCCATGTTCTGGGGGGGGTTTGGTTTCTTGGTTGTTTTGGTTTTTTGTTTTGCTTCTTTTCAGTCAGCTGAAAAATGGCATCCAAGTCATAGAAGCAGAGAATCAGGCAGGGCTGGGAGAGACCACAAGGATCAGCCAGTGCCAGCCTCCCTGCCATGCCCAGGGACACCCTGCCCAAGAGCAGGCTGCCCACAGCCTCATCCAGCCTGGCCCTAAACACCTCCAGCCATGGGGCCTCAACCACCTCCCTGCCAGGCTCTCACCACTGTCATGCTCAACAACTCCCTCCTCACCTCCAGGCTGCCTCTCCCCACCTCCAGCTCTGCTCCATAGGGATGCTGTGGATATTTTTGCTGCCCAAATTGATTTCTCAGTGCAGGTTTGGCAAGCAGAGTTCAGCTGGAGTGATGGCAGCAGCTGAGGTAAAGGCAAAAGGTGCTGCAGGGGGAGAATTCCAGTGTGGAGGATTAGACATTGGAATCATCTTCCCAAGGGGTGTGTTGGATTGCCCTACAGTGGACACTTCAAGCCTTAGCTTGGCAGGGTGCTGGGCCAGCTCCTGCAACTGGTGGAGAATCATAGAATCACAGAACCAGGCAGCTTGGAAGAGAGCTCCAGGCTCAGCCAGCCCAGCCTAGCACCCAGCCCTGGCCAACCAACCAGACCATGGCACTAAGTGCCCCAGCCAGGCTTGGCTTCAACACCTCCAGCCACGGCCACTCCAGCACCTCCCTGGGCAGCCCATTCCAATGCCAATCACTCTCTCTGCCAACAACTTCCTCATCACATCCAGCCTGAACCTGCCCTGGCACAGCTTCAGGCTGTGTCCCCTTCTTCTGTCCCTGGCTGCCTGGCAGCAGAGTCCAACCCCACCTGGCTACAGCCTCCCTGCAGGGAGCTGCAGACAGCAATGAGCTCTGCTCTGAGCCTCCTCTGCTGCAGGCTGCACACCCCCAGCTCCCTCAGCCTCTCCTCACAGGGCTGTGCTCCAGGCCCCTCCCCAGCCTTGCTGCCCTTCTCTGGGCACCTTCCAGCACCTCAGCATCTCTCTGCAACCAAACCCATTCTATGCTCCTATGATCTCTGAGGTCCAACCCAAACTATTCTATCATCACTAAGGTCCAACTCTACCCATTCTGTGATCTCTGAGATTCAACCCAACCCATTCTATGATCTCTGAGGTCCAACCCAACCCATTCTATGAATCTCTGAAAGGTTCACAGCAGAGGAGAAGGAAGAGAACTTTCCCAGGTGACTACCCGCCATGTGTCCTCTGGAAATGCCTCAGTGGGTGGCTGGAGTGGACCATGGCAGGGACTGTCCCCAGGCTTCCTCCTTGGCCGTTTGCCTTTCCTCCTGGCTGCTGCTCTTTGCCCCAGCCCTGAGCGGATTAGTTCTGCCTAGCCACGAAGGGAAAAAAAACATTTTGATACCCTCTGGGGAAATAAATTTGGCAGCAAATCAGCCTGAGTAGATTTAATTATCACTGGGAGACCTCTCCCCTTTCGGGCTTAGTGATCCTGAAAGCCCTCCCCTGGCAGTGGGAGCCGTGCGGAGGCTGAGCGGCGCTTCCCGGCGCCTCCCTCCAGCCCCACGATAAGCCAAGCAATTACTGCCTTATTGATTTTTCATCAGGCCAAATGTAAAGTTGATTTTTTCCCTTCCCCCCCACCCCTCCCTCCCTGGCAAGGCAGGGGTGATGAAGTGTTTCCCCCCACCCCCTCCTTGCTTTAGCACCAGAGAAGCGATGTGGCAGAATCTAATATCCTGAGGTCAACCTCTGCAGGCGGATAATAGGGTGCCTGGGCCACGTGCTGGGGGGAGAGGGATCAGGGCTACAAATGTGCTGAGATATGTGTGGAGACAGTTTAATTTGTTCCATTTATATGAACAAGTCATGTGGCACAGGCCTGGGGAAAAAAATACCCTTTTGAATAGGCTTGGAAATGCAAACCCACGTGGGCAGGAGGAGCCAGGGGATGCAAAGGAGCCAGGCAGGGAAATGCTGGGGAGGCAGCTCTGGGGGCAGGAAAGTCAGCCACAGCTCTGCTGTGAGCAGGAGAATCAAGGTACAGCTCTGCTGTGAGCAGAGGAAATCAGCCACAGCTCTCTTGTGTTCTGCACAGGCTTTGCTGAGCTGCTTTGGTGGTGAATCCATTGTGGATTTCTCCTGCTGTGAGCAGGGAAGTTCAGCTCCTCGAGTCCCCAAGTCCCAGAGGATGCAGTTTATATCCTGAGTGTTCACAGATTCATAGGATCACAGAATGGGTTGGTTTGGAAGGGCCTTCAAAGCTCATCCAGTTCCAACCCCCTGGCATGGGCAGGGACACCTCCCACCAGCCCAGGGTGCTCAGGGCCTCATCCAGCCTGGCCTTGAACACCTCCAGGGAGGCTGTGGAGCACAGAAGCACTGAATGTGACCTTGGGAGGTCCTTTCCCTCCCAAAGCAGTCTGGGACTCAGCAGACCTGTGGGATCTCTGCTGGCCATGGTGTGTGGGGTGCTTGGTGGGGTTGGAGCAGTCAGGATCTGCCTGCAGCTGCAGCTGAGCACCTGCATGTGGCCAGGCCAGCTGGGATGCAGAAGTCCTCACTCAGCTTGGGCAGCACCAGCAAAGTCCCCCAAGGAGCAGAGAGGTTTGTAGCAAGAACAGGTTGCAGGGAGGGAAGGAAAATGACCTTGCCCTTCAGAAGTGTGTTCTGAGTTGGGAACCCTTCCTGGAGTGGAGCAGCTCCTCCTGGCTGTCCCCAGGGATGGGGCTGTGTCCTTGTGTCCTCAGAGCAGCTGCAGGTGGTGTTTGTTGTTCTGGGTGCAGAGCTAGAAGGGGTTGAAGTGTTCATTGATGGCCTCCATAACATCCAGCTCTGGTCACTGAGCTGAGCAGAGGACTTCAGCCCTGCTGGACAAGGGCCAGGAGGCTTCTGTGAGGCAACAGAGAGGTTGGGGTGGAAAAGCAGTAGAGAAGATCAGCATCCTGCAGTGGACATAGGAATGATGTAGAGCAAACCTTGTGCTGCTCTGCTACTCCTCTGAGCTAACCTGAAGCGTCCAAACACTCCCCAGGAAACAGAGGGAGTAAGTGAAGAGGGGGGAATGGCCATGGATGGCTCCAGCAAAGCCTGGCTGGGACACTTAGTGCCATGGTCTGGTGGGTTGGGTAGGGCTGGGGGATAGGTTGGGCTGGATGAGCTTGGAGCTCTCTTCCAACCTGCTTGATTCTGTGATTCTGTGACTCCAGTTCAGCTGTTTGAAAGGACACTCACACCAAAGAACCTTCTCCTCCTCAGGTGGCACCTCCTGGGCTCCACTTTGCACCCATTAGGGGCAATGTCCTATCCCTAGGCAGAGTCTGATCCCAGCCTCTTGCCCCCAGCCATTGCTCAGCTGCCCTCTGGGGCTGCTCTTCTGCAGGCTCTCAGCCCCAGGGCTCTCAGCCTTTGCTGCTCCCAGAGCTGCTCCAGGCCCCTCAGCAGCTTTGCTCCTCCTGCCCTGGGCTCTCTCCAGCAGTTCCCTGTCCCTCGAGCTGGGCAGTCCAGAGCTGGGTTCCAGCTGTGGCCTCACCAGTGGAGAAGGGAAATCTGACTTTAAAAAAGGGGCCTGCAGGCTGAGGACCTCTTTCCAGATCTGATAACCATGGAACTAGGGACAGCTCAAGCCTAGGGTGACAAACCTACCTGAGGAGAGAAACCCACCTGAGGTGCCACGAGGTGACAAACCCACCTCAAATGACAGGACAAGGGGAATGGATTGAAACTGGCAGAGGGGAGATTGAGAGTGGAGAGGAGGAGGAAATGCTGGCGAGTGAGGGTGGGCAGACACTGGCACAGGTTGGTCCAGAAAGTGAGCAGATAAAGATGTGAGCTCCTCTCCTGTACGAGGAGGTTGGGGAGAGCCTGGCACAGGTTGCCCAGGGAGGTTGTGGAGCACAGAAGCACGGAATGGGATCTTTGATCTTTGATCTTTGATCACATTCTGTGGTTCTGTGCTCCACAACCTCCCTGAAGGTGTTCAAAGCCAGACTGGATGAGACCTTGAGCACCCTGAGCTGGTGGGAGGTGTCCCTGCCCATGGCAGCAGGTTGGCACCGGATGATCCCTGAGCTTCCCTCCCAAGCCACCCCATTCAGTGTCTCTGTGCCATGGCTCAGCAATGCCCTGTTTCCTGGGACAGTCCTGTGCCCCTGCAGCTCTTCTTTGCCCCCCTCCCCTCTCTGCTGCCACCCAGACTGTGCTGCCCAGAGGCCGTTGCTGGATGCCAGCTGCCAGGAAGATGGAGCTGTGCAGGGACTGAGGCAAACACAGTGACCTGAGCAGCTTTTGTCAGGGAGCCACGAGCTGCTGTAAAAATGATCAGTGTGCTCATATTGGGCTCTATTGATCAGCAGAAGGCCCCCAGCAGCTCCCCCAACCCCCCCAGCAAAGCTTAGCTCCTGCAGTGAGCTCACACGAGGTGACCAATCTGTCCTGGCAGCCTCCTGCCTGCCTTTTCCCCCACTTGCTGTCTGGGTGTGTGTAAAAATAATGGGGGTGGGGAGTGGGTCAGGCTGGCAGTTTGATGAGCAGAAAATAGAGTGGTGTGGCTTGGGAAATAGCCTCTGACTCCAAAGGCTTCCTGCAGCTGGGCTGTGATTGATGCCTGCAGAAGATGGCCTCTTCCAGAGGGATTTCTAATGCCTGCTGGCACTCTGCAGAGCTGGCTCAGAGGGACCTGCTGAGGGGCTGGAGCAGGGCCAGAGGAGGGTTTGATTTGAACTCTTTGGTTACCTGCTGGCAGTGATTGCCAACCTGCTGCCCCGAGCCTGTCTGTTGGAAATGGTCCTGATGGGATTGTGGATGGGATGCCCAGCTGGAAAAGTGGCCCTGCTTGGGCAGGTGTTGCCTGGTGACCATTACTGGGTGCAATTTTGGAGCACTTAGTCCAAGGAGGACATTGGAGCAGGTCCAGAGAAAAGCAACAAAGCTGGGGGAGGGTCTGGAGAAGAGGGCTGGGGAGGAGCAGCTGAGGGAGCTGGGGGTGTGCAGTGTGGAGCAGAGGAGGCTGAGGGCAGAGCTCATTGCTCTCTGCAGCTCCCTGAGAGGAGGCTGCAGCCAGGTGAGATTTGCTCTCTTCTCCCAAAGAAAAAGTGATAGGAGAAGAGAAAATTACCTCAAACTGCACCAGGGTTGGAGAGGAGGAGGACAAAATTCTTTGCTGCAAGAGTGGTGAGGGAATGGCACAGGCTGCCCAGGGAGTTGGTAGTGGAGTCCCCATCCCTGGAGGTATTCCATGGCACTTGGGGCCATGGTTTCGTGGCCATGGTGGAGTTGGGTTGCTGGTTGGACTGAATGATCTCAGAGGCCTTTTCCAACCTCAATGGTTCTATGACAAACTCAATGATTTCCTTTAACTAGATAAGTTTAAATCCCTCTGAAGCCATCTGCCCATCAGCAAGGTGCTCCCATAGCTCCACTGACAGTTCTATCCTCAGGGAGACACTGGCACAGGTTGCCCAGGGAGGTTGAGGAGCACAGAAGCACAGAATGTGATCAAAGATCACATTCTGTGCTCCACAGCCTCCCTGGAGGTGTTCAGAACTAGGCTGGATGAGGCCTTGAGCACCCTGGGCTTGTGTGAGGTGTCCCTGGGCATGGCAGGGGGTTGGAGCTGGCTGAGCTTTGAGGTCCCATTACAACCAGTACCACCAGCACTGCTGTCAGAGGCTCTAGGTGCTGGCCTGAGCATTCACCTTGGTGGCTTCAGGCATAAAATAACTTCTTTATTTCTTTGCTTGGGGAATCTATTTTCATAGAATCATGGAAGGGGTTAGGTTGGAAGTGACCTCAAAGCTCAGCCAGTTCCAACCCCTTGCCATAGGCAGGGACACTTCCCACTGGAACAGGTTGTTCAGGTCTTATCCAACCTGATCCTGAACTGCTCCGTGGGAAACCTGTGCCAGTGTCTCCCCACCCTCACTTCTTCCTAACATCCAGTTTCAATCTCCCCTTTGCCAGTTCAAACCCATTCCAGTTCTGGCCTCCCCAGCTCAAGAGGGACAGGGGAACTGCTGGAGAGAGCCCAGGGGAGGCTGCAAAGCTGCTGAGGGGCCTGGAGCAGCTCTGGGAGCAGCAAAGGCTGAGAGCCAAGACAGAAGCCCAAGACTAAGCAGAGAGGTTTGGTTAAGGCAGGATGAGTGCTCAGCCCCTTTGAAGCAGTGAGAGGCCACCAGAAGGTCTCCTGTACCCCTCTCTTCTCCAGGCTGCACATCCCCATCTCTCTCAGCCTGGCCTGACAGCAGAGCCCCTCCAGCCCTGCCAGCATCTCCATGGCCTCTGGAGCCACTCCAAGAGGTCCCTGTCCTGGTGTTGGAGGCGCCAGAGCTGAAGGCAGCGGCTCCGGATTTCTGCTCCTGCATTCAAAGCAAATTGAAGCTGGCCAGGGGGGATTGGGGTTTTCTTGGGCTGAGCCTGGCTTGGAGTGCTCATGCCAACAGCAACAGAGCTGTGGAGGGACACAGTGCCCCTTCTCCATCAGCACCCAGGCCTTTTGCCATCAGGGAAGAGGCCTTCAGGGGCTGCATGTACTGGGACATGGGGAAAATGACTTCGCTGCACATATCCCCCCCAGAAGGAATTTGTTCTGATTGTTCTCTCCACTGACAATTGGAAGGAAGGGGATTTTTCCTCTCCTTTCTGAGCCTTTGATTTGCCTCCAGCCCACCCCAGTTAGCCAGGAGTCCTCTCCAGGCTTCTCCAGTTACACTTAAACATAGCCACAGGATAAGGAATGGGGCACATGAGGTCATCAGAGCCTGCATCAATACCCAGGCTAGCTGGCAGGGTTGGGGGGGGCTCTGCTGAGGAGAAAGGACAAATGGATTGTTTGTGCCCCAGGAAGGCTCCTGCAGGAGCCAGCAGAGTGCTCTTGGAGCTGAGAAGGCCAAAGATCTCCTAGGGTGCATTGAGTGCAGGCAGCAGGGCAAGGGATCTGCCCTGCTGAGGCCACAGCTGGAGAACAGGCTCCAGCTCTGGGCTCCCCAGCTCAAGAGGGACAGGGAAGTGCTGGAGAGAGCCCAGGGGAGGCTGCAAAGCTGCTGAGGGGCCTGGAGCAGCTCTGGGAGCAGCAAAGGCTGAGAGCCCTGGGGCTGAGAGCCTGCAGAAGAGCAGCCCCAGAGGGCAGCTGAGCAATGCTCAGCAACAGCTAAAGGCTGGGGGCAAGAGGCTGGGGCCAGGCTCTTGTCAGAGGTGCCAGGGACAGCACAAGGGGCAATGGGCACAAAGTGAAGCCCAGGAGGTGCCACCTGAGCAGGAGGAGAAAGTTGTTTGTTGTGAGGGTGGTGGAGGCCTGGAGCAGGCTGCCCAGAGAGGCTGTGGAGTGTCCTTGTGTGGAGAGCTTCCAACCCTCCCCTGGGCATTGTGCTGCTGGGCAAGCTGCTGTGGGTGCCCTGCTTTGGCACATCATCATGGACTGGCTGAGCTCCAGAGGTCCCTTCCACCCCTACCCTGCTGGGACTCTGGGATTTCAGGCTGGACAAACTCACAAGCAGCTCAAATCAGGATGTTAGAGCAGGGTGGGTTGGGAAGTCTTCATTGCAGGTGTCAGCAGAGCAAGGATTAACCTGGACAGACACAACTGCAGTGTCACAGAGCCAGCCAGAGGGATTCCAGAGGGCATTTTGCAAGTGGCTTTGCAGGAGCTTTCCAAAGCCTTTGTCTGATGCAGTCTTGGTGTCTCAGATTTCGTTTTCTGCCCAACTTGGGAGAAAAGATAGGAATGGTTTTGGCATTGGAGGCATCATCAGGCCAAGGTGCTGAGGATGCCTGCTGGGGAGGCAGCCTGCCCTGCTGCCTGCCTTTGGCTTGGGTCTGCTTTGCTCTGGGGTTGCTTTTTTTGTGCTTCTGTGCTCCACAACCTCCCTGGAGGCATTCAAGGGCAGGCTGGATGAAGCCTTGAGCAAGCTGGGCTGGTGAGAGGTGTCCCTGGGCATGCCAGGGGGTTGGAACTGGATGATCTTTGAGGTCCCTTCCAACCTAAACCATTCTATGATTCTACAGTAGGGGAAACTGCAGAAGCCTTTTGTGTGCTGGGTCACAGGCTACCAGCGATGGCCACCTCCACCTCCTGGCCTCTGGGCCTGTGCAGAGTGATGTCCAGAGTGGTTCAGCTGTAAAAGCTGGTGGAGATGCTACTGCCTTGTGTGGGGTTCTCTCTTTGGGGCAGCCTTTGTGCCAGCACAGAGTCTGTGGAGTATTTATGGCTGCCTGCATCCTGAAGGCTCAAGTTGGAGCATCTCAGCGTACAGCCCACGGCCACGTCCTACTGATGAAAGGGTGGATTAAGGCTCCTGTGAAGTGAGAGGAGATGATTCCTTGGTTCAGTTTAACAGAAATCACATCCATTTGCTTAACCCAGAATCCCTTCTGTGGAGCCTTTTCTTTTCTGGGTTACAGAAGGGGTTTGGATGCTGTCGGTGGCGGTGCCAGCGCCGCCTGCCTGCTTAGCGCCTGTCAGAGAGGCTTTATCCAGCAGAGCAGAGCCAGTCCGTGGGATCAGTCAGACTTAGCTGAGAATTGTCTTGCTTGTGCTGGCTGAGGTCTGGATGAAATGGGATTTGAGATCCATGTATCCTCTTTTCTTGGTGCTAGGCAGATGTTCAGCTGCTGTGAACAGCATCAGTTGCTGTAGCTGCTCAAGGTCTGCTCCGGGAGAGGAGCATGAATCAAATCGTCGACAGCAAGCAGCAGCCCTTTGCCCGTTGCAGTCCTCCTCCTTCAGCCAACTCAACTGTAGGCAGTGTTTGAGGGCAACCAGAGGTGGTTGTAGCTGCTGTGCATTTCCCTTGATGTCCTCCCAAGGATCAATATATGGACTGGGATAAAAGCCTGGAAGTTACTGACACCGAGCATCGCAGTGGCACCACCCTGCTGCTGAACGGCAGCTGCAGCAGACACAGCAAACCTCATTGCTGGGCCCTTCTGCAAGCTGGGCCCTGGGCAGGACCTCCTTCAGCAAGGAGCTGTCCCTGCCCCTGGGTGATCCTTAAGGTCCCTTCCAACCCAAACGGTTCTGTGAATCTTCAAAGTCACATCCAAGCTGAACCAGTCTGATTCTGGGGTCTCTTGGGGGGCCTTGGTGTGGTCACCACAGACTGTAACAGGCAAGAGTCAGTGAGGAGGTGCAGGCAGCCGCTCTGGGGGCTCTCAGCATTGTTTGGTTGAGGTGTACCTCAGAAATGGTCCCTGAGGGAACCTGAACGCCCACAGAGCGACAGCCAAGCTGGGGCAGGTCTGGGGAGCAGGGCTGGGGAGGAGCAGCTGAGGAAGCTGGAGGTGTTCAGGACCAGGCTGGATGAGTCCTTGAGCAAGCTGCTCCAGTGGGAGCTGTCCCTGCCTACATCAGGGCATTGGAACTGGATGCTCTTTGAGGTCCCTTCCAACCTAACCCATTCTGTGACTCTATGACCAGTGCCAGCTCCTGGCCATGTGTGCCCCCCCAGCATCAGAGCCTCGCACAGGGCTCCCCACAGCTCCCCCCCCCCCCCCCCCCCCCCACCCCCCCGCNCATGGCCAACACCCCAGCTTGGCAGCTCTGCCTTTTTATTTTGCCCCTTTCCCCCTCTTTATTCCCTCAGCACACAAAAGCCAGAGCTGTAATTCAACGCTGCCTCTACCCTTGTCTGGCAGGAGGGTTGGGTGGTGGTGGTGGTAGGGTTGGGTTTTCCTCCCCCCCCTCACCTCCTCCCTGCTAATTGATAGAAATTAAGCCATTAATCAAGGCAGCAGCCATCACTCAGAGCAGGCAAGATGAATACAAACTTTCATCATAACCACCTTCCCCATTTTAGTGTTCATTAGCATTAATTTTTAATGCAATTATGCTATTCTTTTACGCTGAGCTCATAAATTACTGCTCTTTTGTTGCTGGCCTGGCCTTGTAAAATCCAAGGTAATGCTTTGTGCTCTGATCTTAAAAGGCAATTACTGAGTTCCTCTCTATCTTTTATGGATCTCCAGCCCAAATCACCTCTGTGTTGTACGGGCAAAGCTCACGGCTCTGGGCTGTCGCACCCTGCGGAGAATCATGGAATGGGTTAGGTTGGAAGGGAGCTCAAAGCTCAGGCAGTACCAACCCTCCCCCTGCCGTAGACAGAGACACCTCCCACTAGAACAGGTTGCTCAAGGACTCATCCAGCCTGGTCCTGAACACCTTCAGGGAGGTTGTGGAGCACAGAAGCACTTCTGTGCTCCACAGCCTCCCTGGGAAACCTGTGCCAGTGTCTCACCACCCTCAACCTGTGCCAGTGTCTCACCACCCTCAACCTGTGCCAGTCTCTCCCCACCCTCACTTCTTCCTAACATCCACTTTCAATCTCCCCTCTGCCACTCCAAACCCATTCCTCCTCCTCTCATTACCAGACCTTGTCAATAGTCCCTCCCCAGCCCTCCTGGAGCCCCCTGCAGATCCTGCAAGGCCACTCCAAGCTCTCCTCAAAGCCTTCTCTTCTCCAGGCTGCAGAGCCCCAACTCTCTCAGCCTGTGCTCAGAGCAGAGCTGCTGCAGCCCTCTCAGCATCTTGGTGGCCTCCTCTGGCCTGGCTCCAACACTTCCATGTCCTGCTTGTGCTGGGGGCTCCAGACCTGCCCCCAGGACTGCAGGTGGGGTCTGAGGAGAGCAGAGCCAAGGGGCAGAATCTCCTCCCTTGCCCTGTGCCCACACTTCTGTCTCCTGCTGGATTTCCCACCCAGCACATCCACTCTTTGCCCAAGTCAAGGCTCTTGGTTCCCAGTTTTGTTTTGAAATCCTGGGAAATCCTCCCTCTCCTTAGGGTTGCTGTTAATGGAATGTGTAGTGCTTTGGAGCAGTGAGTTGTAAGCACTCCACTACTCCCTGCTAAGTCCTGGGGTACTTAAACTTGCCGTTTGAATCCATTACAAGTGTAGTAGCAGAGCACTTAGCATTAAGTTTTATGGTTATTACTACAGCCTGGATGACCTCAGAGGTCTTTTCTGACCTTAATGATTCCAAGCTGGAATACAAAGTAAGAACACAAACTTATCCCTGCCCACAGCTGCCCCCTTTCATTTTTGGGGGGGCGGGGGGCGGTGTTTGTGTTTTTATTGCTTCTATGACTTCATCTGGGGGAAAAAAAATGAAAGGGCCAAGTTGTGTCTTTGGGATTCTGAAAGCTGGCAAACAATGCGGCCAAGTGTCGGGAGGATGCTGCGGCCCGCGGCAGGGCTGGGGAGCCGCGGGAGGCTCGGGGGGGGCTTTGCTCACCACTCAGATCTGTCGGTAGGAGGAAGGAGTTTGGCCGCTCAGCCCCCGCGGTGGCGGTCGCCTGGCAGGGATGCTGTGGGGGGCGCGGAGGGGGCTGGCAGCCGCGGGGCTCCCGCTGGAGCCGGCAGCGGCGGGACGCGGCCGCCTTCTGCGTGCCGGTGCCTCCCTCTAACGGCTGCGCCCGGCCGCCGCTCGGCGGGCACCGCTCCGCAGGGCACCAGCGCGGCCGCGGCGGGCGGGACGCGAGGGGAGTGCGCAAAACCGGGGGTGGAGTGCGCAAAACTGGGGGTGGGCAAAACTGGCGGTGAGGTAGATGAACAAGGGGTGAGGTGGATGAACAAGGGGTGGGGTGGATGAACAAGGGGTGAGGTGGACAAAGCAAGATGTGGAGTGGGCAAAACTGGGGGTGGAGTGGAAAAATTAGAGATGAAGTGGACAGAACTAGGGGGTGAGGTGGACAAAGCAAGAAGTGGAGTGGAAAAAAAATAGGGATGAGGTGGACAAAACTGGGGAGGGAGTGGACAAAACCAGGAGTAAGGTGGCCGGAAGAAGCAGCGAGATGGCCCAAACCAGGGATGAGGTGGCTAAAGCCAGGGATGAGGTGGCTGAAAACAGAGATGAGGTAGGCAGCACCGGGGGTGAGATGGACAAAATAGGAGTGAGATGAAAAATAAACAGAGGAGAGGTGGAAAAAAGGAGGAGTGAAGTGGAAAAAATGGGAGTGAGGTGCCCAAAAGCGGGGGGGAGGTGTCCAAAAGCAGGGGTGAGGTGCCCAAAAGCAGGGAGGAGGTGTCCTTCATCCCCAAGGAGCTCCCAGTGCTCACCCAACTCCAGCTGGGGAGGAGAAGGGACAGAGGGTGAGAGGAACTCTCCGTTAACACAGGACCCCGTGGGAGCAGTTGATTTGGGGCTGATTTGCTGGAGGCCTCACCTCTGAGATCATCAACCCCAACATGGGTGTTGAGGGCACCAGGGGAGTTCTTCACCCAGCTCCACAACTGGTGACCCTCAGACATCAGTGCTTGGGCACAGGGAAAGGTGCTGAGGCTTGGGGGTCATGCTCTGCAAACTCCCCTCTGCAAGCCTGTGCCAGGGAACAACCCTGCTTAGGTGCCACTGTCTGCTGCACAGAGACAAAACTTGAGGGGGCAAAAGAAAGCTTTAAAGACCAGAGCAAATCTCACCCTGCCAGGCTTTGCCTCTTCCTCCTCCTGCGCCTCCTGCTTTCATTTCAGTGAACAGAGATATGCTGGTGTGAGGCTCTGTGGCAGACAATAAACCCCCAGGCCAGGCAGGGGTTTTGCCCCTTCCACTGCAAATTGTCTAGGGGAAGAAAGCCCTCGGGGTGCTGGTGGGCAGCAGGTCCTGCATGGGCCAGCACTGTGCCCTCCAGGCCAAGAAGGCCAACGGTGTCCTGGGGTGCAGCAGTAAAGGTGTGGGCAGCAGGGCTGGGGAGAGTCTCCTGCTCCTCTGCTCTGCCCTGCTGAGAGCACAGCTGCAATGCTGTGCCCAGTGCTGGGCTCCCCAGCTCCAGAGACAGGGACCTGCTGGAGAGAGTCCAGAGGAGGCTGTGAGGATGATCTGGGACTGGACCAGCTCTGCTGTGAGGAGAGGCTGAGAGCCCTGGGGCTGTGTAGCCTGGAGGGGAGAAGGCTGAAAGGGGACCTGAGCAGTGTCTGTAAGTAGCTGAGGGGTGGGTGCCAGGAGGAAGGTGCCAAGCTCTGTTTGGTGGTGCCCAGGGATGGGGCAAGGACCAAGGGGTACAAGCTGGGACCCAGGAGGTGCCACCTCACCATGGGGAGAAACTTCTTTGGTGTGAGGGTGGAGCCTGGAGCAGGCTGCCCAGAGAGGCTGTGGAGTCTCTTCGGAAGACTCCAGACCCAGATGGCTGTGTTCTGGGTGCCCTGCTCTGGCAGGGGTTTGGCCTGAGTGCTCTCTGGAGCTGGTGACAGGAGGGCTCGTTTTAGCAGGGCTGGAGTTGCCATTTCAGGGGGAAGAGCCTCAAACAAGGCCTCAGCCATGACTCTGCTGCTGTTCTCCCTGTCCTGACCCTGCCAGAGCCTGGCTCTGCACTGAGTTGGTATTGATTGATCCTTGGGCTGCAGCCTCTCAGCTTTCTGACTCCATTATTGTTGATTCCACTATGAAATACTTTTCTCCTTCCTACTGACAGCTGCCAAGCAGCATCTGGAAGCTGCTCTGTCTCCCCATAATGTGTTTGTCAACAAAAAGCAACCCCCCCCGAGCTGTGTGCTAATGGATTCTGCTCCCCCCTGCCCATCCTCCACCCTTAATGTCACTGATGTCACTCCCAACACTGCAGCATCTTATCTGCTGAGGCTTTGTTGCCCCCTCCATGTGCTCCACAACCTCCCTGGGCAGCCTGTGCCAGTCTCTCCCCACTCTCACTGTAAGGATGATGCCAGATGATGCTCATCTCCTGGGATGTCCACAGCTGGAGCCAGATTCACTTCCACACAAGCAGAAGTAGTTTTACTGCTTCGTCCAGATGGGGTTTTCTGTTCCACCCTCAAATCCTTGACTGCTCTGGCAGCAGGGTTGGACTGGATGACCTCCAGAGGCCTCTTCCACCCCCTCCACCCTCTGATCTCCTGCAAGGACATCTCCATGCTTCTTACCTTGGCATCTCGAGTGCTGGGAGGGGCTGAACAGTGCTGCCAGCTCACCGCTGTTCCTCGTACTGCAGGAGAGGTTTTCTCTCTGCAGCAGAGCACCTGAGGTCACCCTGCCAGTGGCTTTCCCTGCTCTGAGCTGTTGTAAAACACCTTCAAGGCATTGCTCAGAGCCAAGCAGTTCCCAAAAGCTTCCACTAATGTCCCCTGACATTGCCACCTTCTCTCTCTGCAGACCAAACCACCCTGGTGGAGCAAGTGAAACGAGTCAAAGAAATTGAAGCTATTGAAAGCGACTCCTTTGTTCCACAGACCTTCAGATCCAGTAAAGAAGTCAGGAAGGTAAGTTGGCAATTTCCTTTCTGGCTGCAGAGCCCTTTCAGAGTCAGGTGGAAGCTGAGCTGTTTGTTCAGCTTCCCTTGATGAAGGAGCATTGATGCTGACAGTCTTGAATCCCACCCACGACTCTCCTGTCTCCTTGGTGTGCTGTTCAAAGCAGGCGTCTGGAGGCAGAGGCTGAGGGCAGACCTCTGTGGCTGTCTGCAGCTACCTGAAAGGAGGTTGTGGAGAGGTTGGTGCTGGGCTCACAGGTAAATAGAAGCATAGAATGGTGTAGGTTGGAAGGGACCTCAAAGCCAGTCCCAACCCCCCTGCCATAGGCAGGGACGCTTGCTACTGGAACAGGTTGCTCAAGGCCTCATCCAGCCTCGTCCTGATCACCTCCAGGGAGGTTGTGGAGCACAGAAGCACATAATGGGATCAAAGATCACTTTCTGTGTTTCTCTGCTCCACAGCCTCCCTGGAAGTGTTAAGGCCAAGCTGGATGAGGCCTTGAGCAAGGCTGGTGGGATGTGTTGGAGTGGTTGGAGATATGTGCCCTTGGTGTGCAGAGCAGCAAGTGCCAGGCAGAGCCCTTCTGCCCCCCACCAGGCCTTGTCAGGAGCTCTGCCCATCAGCTTCTGCCTGCTGGCAGCAGCCCCTGGCTGTGCAAATCTGCCCTGCCCTCCAGAAAGTGCCTCAGTGAGGAGGCACTGAGCTGGGCAGGGATAGCAGTGAGCAAGACTGGTGCTGGCCCAGCTCTGAGCAGGGCACACTTGTGTGAGGATCCTTCCATGGGTACCATTGCACTGGGCAGGAAGCTGAGTGCTCAGCAAAGATGCTGCCAGGTTTGGGAGCCTGAGGGCACAACACTGAGCTGTGTTTCTTTCTGTGCAGACAACAGAACCTGCTGAGCTCCAGTGTGAGCCTGTGACCATTGCAGGGGGAACTGCTGAGCCATCTGCTCCTGAAAAAGAGCCTCCAGCAGCCAACATCCCTACTGCCATCAAGTACCAGGATGATAACTCCTTGGCACATCCAAACGTGAGTGTGCTGGAAGGGGCAGTGCTGGAGGCCCCATCCCTGGGGGGGGTGGGTTCAAAGCTGTGCAGATGTGGTGCTGGGGGCCATGGGTTAGTGGTGAGCTGGCAGTGCTGGGGGCAGGCTTGGAGCTGATGATCTTCAAGGTCTCCTCCAACCAAGCCTGGACATGCTCAAGAAGTGGGTCTGTGTGAACATCAAGAGCTTCAACACTGGGATTGAGACAGCTCCCGGTGTCAGCACGGGCTGGGCATGAAGGGCTGGAGAGCAGCCCTGTGGAAGAGGACTCAGGGGTGCCAGGGGGTGCCAGGCTGGACAGGAGCTGGCACCGAGTGCTGCCAGCCCAGCCCCAGCCTGTGCTGGGCTGATCCCCAGCAGCATGGGCAGCAGGGGCAGGGAGGGGATTCTGCCCTTCTGCTGCCCTCTGCACTTCAGTGCCACTTATTGGGTAGCCTGGTTGGACTCAGCCACCCAGCTGGGGTCTGCACAGCTCTGCCTCCTGCTTTACAAGCAGCAGAATTCCCTGCACCAGCTCAGCAGCCATCAGTGCAGCTTGAAGTTTGTTCCCCTTTCTCAAGCAGGGTCAGGTTTTAGCCTCTTGGAGACAGGGGAGGAGGATGAGGAAAGGATATGAGCAGGAGGGATGGGGTGAAACGTCTGAGGAAGAGGTTTGCCAGTTGGTGGTGTTTGGGTGTTGTGCTGTATCTTAGGCAGACAAATCCAGGCTGGGTGGAGAATGGATGGAGAGCAGAGCTGGGAGGGACTTGGGGGTGCTGAGAAGCTCAATGGAAGCCAACAGGGAGGGGATTCTGCCCCTCTGCTGTGCTCTGCTGGGGCAGCTCTGGAGTGCTCAGCACAGACAGGGAGCTGCTGGAGCAGGGCCAGAGGCCACAGCAGTGCTGGAAGGGCTCTGCTGTGAGTCCAGGCTGGGGGAGTTGGGGTTGGGCAGCCTGAGAAGAGAACGTTCCAGGACACCTTCTGGTGGCCTTGCAGTGCCTCAAAGGCTGAGCAGAAAGCTGGGGACAGTTTTGAGCAGGGCCTTTGGGGACAGCAGAAGAGGGGCTGGTTTGAACTGAGAGAGGGAGATTGAGGCTGGAGAGATGAAATGTTTGAGACTGAGGGTGGGGAGAGCCTGGCCCAGGTTGCCCAGAGAGATGGGAGATGCCCATCCCTGGCACCATTGCAGGTCAGGTTGTCTGGGGCTCTGAGCAACCTGCTGCAGTTGCAGCTGTGCCTGCTGGCTGCAGGGGCATAGCTCTGGGTGACTTTGGAAGGTTCCTTCCCACCCAAACCAGTCTCAGACTCAGCAGAGCTGTGGGATCTGTGCTGGCCATGGTGTGTGGGGTGCTCAGTGGGGTTGGAGCAGTCAGGATCTGCCTGCAGCTGCAGCTGAGCACCTGCAGAAGACCTCACTCAGCTTGCTCTGGATGCTTGGGCAGCACCAGCAAAGTCCCCCAGGGAGCAGAGGGAGAGAAGAAGGAACATTTTATGCCAAGGGTGGTGAGAGCCTGTTCCAGGTTACCCAGAGGTGGGAGCTGCCCCATGGCTGGAGGCTTCCAGGTCAGGCTCTGAGGAACCTGTTGTGGCAGGAGGTGTCCTTGCCCATGCAGGGGCCTGGACCCCAGTACCACTGTGTGAGTGTAGAGAAGGGCAGTGAGTGGTGTCTCCTTTCCTTCCTCCCCCCTTGTCTCTCAGCTGTTCGTGGAGAAGGCAGAAGCAGAGGAGAAGTGGTTCCAGAGGCTGGTGGCGCTGCGGCAGGAGAGGCTGATGGGCAGCCCAGTGGCCTGACCAG
Organism: Tricholaema leucomelas; assembly: GCA_013400475.1. Lineage (NCBI taxonomy): Eukaryota > Metazoa > Chordata > Aves > Piciformes > Lybiidae > Tricholaema lacrymosa > Tricholaema leucomelas. The sequence goes on from WAAF01018548.1 coordinate 29,299, forward strand.
CTCAGCCCAGGTCTGCAGGAGTGCTGTGAGGAACCTCTGCCATCAAACTCTCTGATTCTCTCCCTGGAGGGGCTTTTGCTGCTCTCTATGAATTGTGCAGGGCCTCGATGCTGATCTCAATAAACATGAATGTTCTGTCCCCCAGCAGCCCCCAGGACTCCTTGCTGTGGGTGCAGAGGAGAAGAGCTTTGGGGTTGTACTGGATTGCTCTGTGGTGCAAAGACTGACCTGAGAGGCCAAGGAGATGTCACCTGTTAGCTCCCCACCAGAAAAGCACAGAGAGAAATGACAAAGTAAGGCTGCCAGAGCAGTGCTGCCACCCTGGGCTGCAACTCCTGCAACTGGAGGGCTGCAGCAGGGCCTGCAGGTGTAGGACAGGATGATCTGGCTGCTGCCTCTTCTTCCTTCTCTCTGGTGTTGTGAACCCCAAATCTCTGTGGGATGCCTCCTGGTTGAGAGACTCCTCTCAATGTATGTGTTCATCCCTCTGCTGGATCTTCCCCCCTGGGGAGGCTGGAGCCAAACAAAGTGCTTCACATTTCCTCCAGCATCTCCTCACTGCTCTGCAGCATCCAGGAGCAGAGGTAAGAGAAAAGTTCTGACATCCTTTGCAATGCATTTCAGCATCTTGCAGGGAATATCTGTTCTGGAGCAACTGAAAGCAGCTTAAAACAGTCAGCAGTGAGGAAAAATGAGCCTGGGCTGAGTGCTTGGGGAATGACTTTGCTCTGCCTGGGAGTGGTGGATGGCACAGAGCTTTGTGGAGCAAGACTCCTGGCAGCCTCTTGCTGGCTGTGAAGCTTCTCTCTGCCTGCCTGGGGTTTTAAAGTAATCAGAGAGTACTGAAACGGTCCTAATGGACCCCAAATCTCTTAGCTTGCAGTGGGTCCACCAAGCAGCTCAGTGAGATGGGTGCTGGGCAGTGGTCACCCAAAGCAAGCCCAAAAGGGCTTTCTGGGGAGGAATCAGGCAGAGCTGTGAGGAAAGATTTGTATTATCCATCAGCTTTTCATCATCTTCCCACCAGTGCTGCAGGCAGTGGCATCCAGGCACCAGCGCCCAGTCTGCAGAGGACACCAAGCTGAGTGGTGCTGCCAGCAGGCTAGAGGGACAGGCTGGCACCCAGAGGGACAGGCAAAGCAGGGTGGGCAGAGAGGCAGGCTGCAGTGGGCCCAGGTGAGTCTCATGAGCTTCAGCAAGGCCAAGGGCAAGCTCCTGCACCTGGGTTGGAACAATCCTCAGTATCAGTGCAGGCTGAGGGTGATGAGCTGGAGAGTAGCCCTGCAGAGAGGGGCCTGGGGGGTGAGAAGCTGGGCAGGAGCCAGCAAAGGGCACTGCCAGCACAGAAGGCCCAGGGCAGCCTGGGCTGCATCCAAAGCAGGGTGGGCAGAGATGGAGAGGGGGGATCCTGTCCCTCTGCTCTGCTCTGGGGAGACCTCAGCTGCAGGGCTGGGGCCAGCTGTGGGACCCCAGCACAAGAGAGACCTGGAGCTGATGGAGAGGGTCCAGAGGAGGCAACAGTGATGATCAGAGGCTGCAGAACCTCTGCTGTGGGGACAGGCTGAGGCAGCTGGGGGTGTGCAGCCTGGAGCAGAGAAGGCTGCAGGCAGACCTCAGAGCAGCCTTCCAGTGCCTGAAGGGGCTACAAGCAGGCTGCAGAGGGACTGTGCCCAAAGGCCTGCAGGGACAGAACGAGGGCAGTGGTTTGAGATGAGAGCAGAGCAGATTGAGATTGGCTGTGAGGAACAAGTTCTGCAGCAGGAGGCTGCTGGGAGCCTGCCACAGGCTGCCCAGGGAGGTGTTGAGGCTCTGTGCCTGGAGCTTTTCATGGATCTTCTGTCCAAGGCTGGAGAGGGAGCTGTGTGTTGTTTTAAAATGACTCTTGCTGTTGTGCAGCAGTGCACAAGAGTCCTTGCTGGTAGGCCAGAGGTGTCTAAGCCCCCCTGCCATGCTGCACATCAGGTTTTGCTCCTGCTGCTTGGGTTCACTCTGCTAGCAGCAGGACTGGATGATCCTGAGGGCCACCTCTGCAGCAGTAACCCAAACCTGCCCTTCTCGACACTCTTCCATCTGTCAGGTTACCAGAAGGAAGTTATTTTTAGTGGAGATCCTTGAACTCTAGAAACCTGCTTCAGAAGAGATCAGCTTGAACCCAGGACTTAATCCAGGTATGGCACAGGGCTGGGGTGGCTCAGCTTCCAGCAGGAACAAGAAGTGATCCTAGAGGTATGTACAACATCCACCAGTTCTAATTGTGGCTTAGTGCAGAATTCTCTCCTGTCTATTTGTTTGTCATTTCCTTTGCTAAGGAGGGGACAAAAAAGGGGGGGAGTAAGTTGCTGAGCTGGCTGATGTGGAGCAAGACTTAGCCACTGAGTCACTCTGGAATTGCCACTGCAGGGTGAGCTGTGACATGATCCATCTGCTCTTTCTGAAAGGAAGCAGGAGGTGAAGCTCATTTTGACCCATGTGAAAATGGAGACTGCTGCATGGCTAAAGTTTGGCTTAAGGGAGGCTGTAGCCAGGTGGAGTTGGGATCTTCCGCCAGGCAGCCAGCAGCAGAAGAAGGGGACACAGCCTCAAGCTGTGGCAGGGCAGGTCTAGGCTGGATGTTAGGAGGAAGTTGTTGGCAGAGAGTGATTGGCACTGGAATGGGCTGCCCAGGGAGGTGGTGGAGTGGCCGTGCCTGGAGGGGTTGAAGCCAAGCCTGGCTGGGGCACTTAGTGCCATGGTCTGGTTGGTTGGGCAGGGCTGGGTGCTAGGTTGGGCTGGCTGAGCTTGGAGCTCTCTTCCAACCTGCCTGGTTCTGTGATTCTGTGATTCCTGAGGCAGGCCCTGCAGAGTGGAGCTGTGTGGCTGCAGGCTGGTGATGGTAGGGGAAGGCTTCTGGCCTCGGGCATCGGTTTTGAACAGGTTGTAACCCCAAGGGTGCTGCCCCTCCACGGCACAAATCTGCTTCCCAGCAGATGTCACTGCTGGCCAGAGCAGTTGTCACAGCAGCGGCTGCCGGGAAGGGCCCTGGAAGTGAGATGCAGGAAGCCTGGAGAGCAGCCCCAGAGGGCATCGCCTCAGCGCTGAGCAGTGGCTAAAGGGTGAAGGAAGGAGGATGGGGCCAGGCTCTTTCCTGTGATTCTGTGACTGTGACTTTGTCTGGTTTGGAGGTAGAGCAGTGAGGCACAGCAGCTTCGATCCCATTCTGTGCTTCTGTGCCCCTCAGCCTCCCTGGGCAACCTGTGCCAGTGTCACCACCCTCAACCTGTGCCAATCTCTCACCACCCTCACTTCTTCCTAACATCCACTTTCAATCTCCCCTCTGCCACTCCAAACCCATTCCTCCTCCTCTCATTACCAGACCTTGTCAATAGTCCCTCCCCAGCCCTCCTGGAGCCCCCTGCAGATCCTGCAAGGCCACTCCAAGCTCTCCTGGAAGCCTTCTCTTCTCCAGGCTGCAGAGCCCCAACTCTCTCAGCCTGTGCTCAGAGCAGAGCTGCTGCAGGCCTCTCAGCATCTTGGTGGCCTCCTCTGGCCTGGCTCCAACACTTCCATGTCCTGCTTGTGCTGGGGGCTCCAGACCTGCCCCCAGGACTGCAGGTGGGGTCTGAGGAGAGCAGAGCCAAGGGGCAGAATCCCCTCCCTTGCTGCCCACACTGCTCTTGCTGCAGCCCAGCACAGGGTTGCTGTCTGGGCTGCATTCACACTGCAGGCTCCTGTTGAGCTTTTCACCACCCCAGACCCCCAGGGCCTGTTCCTCAGGGCTGCTCTCAGCCATTCCCCACCCAGCCTGAGCTGTGCTTGGAGATAAGGAAGAAATTGTTGTCAGTGAGAGTGGTGAGAAACTGGCACAGGTTGAGGGTGGTGAGACATTGGCACAGGTTGCCCAGGGAGGCTGTGGAGCACAGAAGCAGCCAATGTGATCGAAGAGCGAAGATCCCATTCTGTGCTTCTGTGCTCCACAAGCTCCCTGGAGGTGTTCAGATGAATTTCAGGCTTTTTTTTTTAACTTTCTAACCCCTGATTTCATCCCTCAGCCAGCTCCAGAGCTGGGTGAGGATGTGAATGGAATATCTATTGCAATTAAATATTAATGGCAGTGTTATTACACATCCACCTCTGGTGGCTTTCAGCAGAGCCCTGCTTTTGTCTGACACTTAGGAACAATTTATAACAAACTGCCTCTGCACTGGGCTGATGGCACAGAGGGGATGCAGGCAGCTCTGGAACAACTCCACCAGAAGGCCATTGCCACTAAAAACCGTATGGAACCTCTGCTGCATCTCTAAGGCTAAGAAGGGATGGGGAGGAAGGAAAAGCTGGGCCCAGTCCTGTTCAATATCTTCATTGATGATCTGGAGTAGGGCATTGAGTCCAGCAGCAGTGAGTTTGCAGATGACACCAAGCTAGGAGCAGCTGTGGAGCTGTTGGAGGGTAGCAGAGCCCTGCAGAGGGACCTGGCCAGGCTGGATGGGTGGGCAGAGGCCAAGGGGATGAGACTGAACAAGGCCAAGTGCAGGGTTCTACACTTTGGCCACAACAACCCCAAGCAGTGCTACAGGCTGGGGACAGAGTGGCTGAGATCCCTGGGGCTGAGAGCCTGCAGAAGAGCAGCCCCAGAGGGCAGCTGAGCAATGCTCAGCAACAGCTAAAGGCTGGGGGCAAGAGGCTGGGGCCAGGCTCTGCTCAGTGGTGCCGAGGGACAGCACAAGGGGCAATGGGCACAAAGTGGAGCCCAGGAGGTGCCACCTGAGCAGGAGGAGAAAGTTGTTTGTTGTGAGGGTGGTGGAGGCCTGGAGCAGGTTGCCCAGAGAGGCTGTGGAGTGTCCTTGTGTGGAGAGCTTCCAACCCCCCTGGGCATTGTGCTGCTGGGCAAGCTGCTGTGGGTGCCCTGCTGGAGCAGGGCTTGGACTGGCTGAGCTCCAGAGGCCCCTTCCAAGCCACCCTGCTGGGACTCAGTCTCTTGGTGCCCAGCCTTACAGAGCAGCCTTTCCACCTGCCGCACACTTTGCTGTGCTGTTCAGCAGGAGACAGCAAGGTCCAGGGGAGGCTCAGTCTGGATCTCAGGAAATGTTTCTTCACTGGAAGTGTTGTCAGACATTGGCACAGGCTGCCCATGGCTGTGCTGCAGTCACCATCCCTGGAGGTGTTTAAGCAGCCTGTGGCCCTGGTGCTGAGGCCGTGGTTGAGTGGTGACCTTACCGTGCTGGGCTGACGTTTGCAGTAGATGATCCTGAAGGTCTCTTGCAGCTGCAGGTGTTTTGTGATTCCATGGTTCAGGTTTTGCCCCAGCCAGCTCCTGGATGCCGTGGTGCTGAGACTGGAGTGTGATTTTTTTTCTCTCCTGGTGCCAGGGAAGTTGCCAGGGCTGAGGAAAGCCTCAGCTCATTGTCACCTCCCAGGAGGCTGTTGCAGTGCAGCATCCTCACCATGGCTCTTCTGGCGGGTTGGCCATTGGGCATGGCAAAATGAGACAGCTGCAGATGACTGCAGTAAGTCAGCAGCAAAACCCTCCCTGGTGCTTCAGCCTGTGCTGCCAAAGGCTTTGTACAGCAGCAGTTACTGCACAGGGTGGCAGCAAACGTTCTTTTGGGATCAGATCCTGGAATCAGTGAGGAAAGCTCCACTGGGGCCATCTCCTGCCTTGCTTTTGGCTGTGTTGTTTTGTCAAGCATGAGGATGTATTTCTGTGCCTCACTTTTCATTCTGCTAAACAAGAATAGGAAGATAAAAGGGAGAGAGCTGCAAAATGAGGGCTGAGGAGAAGAAATGTTGCTTCCCAATGAGGAAAAGGAACCTTAGGAGGTCATTGCTGCAAGATAAAATTGATTCTGTGATTCTCTGATGCTTCTAAACTCAAGCCAACAGCTCAGAAACTCTCTAGTGGGTTATAGGTTGTGGAGATGATGTATAAGGTTCTTTTAGAATGAAGGGAAAGCTTTTGCTGGAGGCCTTGGCCATGAGTTTGTGTTCCAGTGATGCAACATCAGGAGGAAACAGCAAGAATTCTCCCTTAGTAAAAACTTTGCTGAAGCCTTAAGTATGGGAGCCTTCGAGTGCAGGCATCATGCAGGTGTCTTAGGCAGCATGCAGATGTCTTCTGCAGCTGCAGAGGTGTTTGTTGCCCTGACAACGGCAGGCAGCACTATTTAGTGGCTCATGCATTATTGAGTCCCCTCCTTTGTCGGTGATGGGAGGAAGTTGGTTTGCAAGCAAGTTAGACATGGAAGGGTCTAACATGGGCCACTCAATTCAAGAGAGATGTTGAGGTGCTGGAAGGTGCCCAGAGCAGGGCAGCAAGGCTGGGGAGGGGCCTGGAGCACAGCCCTGTGAGGAGAGGCTGAGGGAGCTGGGGGTGTGCAGCCTGCAGAAGAGGAGGCTCAGGGCAGAGCTCATTGCTGTCTGCAGCTCCCTGCAGGGAGGCTGTAGCCAGGTGGGGTTGGGCTCTGCTGCCAGGCAGCCAGGGACAGAAGAAGGGGACACAGCCTGAAGCTGTGCCAGGGCAGGTTGAGGCTGGATGTGAGGAGGAAGTTGTTGGCAGAGAGAGTGATTGGCATTGGAATGGGCTGCCCAGGGAGGTGGTGGAGTGGCCGGGGCTGGGGGGGTTGAAACCAAGCCTGGCTGGGGCACTTAGTGCCATGGTCTGGTTGGTTGGGCAGGGCTGGGTGCTAGGTTGGGCTGGCTGAGCTTGGAGCTCTCTTCCAACCTGCTTGATTCTGTGATTCTATGATTCTAAGCGCTAGGAGAAGGTGTTTGGGGCAGGAACCTGCACCGGTGTCTCTGGAAAGGAGAGAGAAGAGAGAACTGTAAATAGCAACAACCAAAGTCAATGTGGCAACCTGACCTTTTGTTGTGGATGAATGTGCTCCACCCAGCTCTGAAGTCTGGCTCCCATTTAAACAGCCATATCACCAAAATGAATAAGAATTAAGAAGGTAAATTAATTCCTGAGGGAAATCACTGTAGATCTCATTAGCTCAGCAACAAGATACCTTAAAACTTTTAATTAAAGATAATATTTACTGCAAACGAATCAGAGTTGGCAGGTTTCAGCAGAAACCATAATCTCATTTATGCAAAGTTTTCTCACATTAAGGCAGACATCATTAATCTCATTGGAGATGCCCTCCAGACTGACAGCAGCGAGGTGATTTCTTACACCAGTCTTTTTATCTGCAGAAAGGAAACCTAACTGGAGCAGACAGGAAGCAAGAGAGGGGCTGAGCAATTAGAGGAACCACTCTGTGCAAACAGAGCTGACTCCAGCGGCCTGGGCAGCCTCTCCTAATGAGCTGGCTCCTGACAGGGCCCAGCTCCTCTACTCGAAGGCAGCAGGGGCTGGAGCACATCCAGAGGAGGGCAATAGAGCTGGGGAAGAGCTGGAGAACAGGGCCGGGGAGGAGCAGCTGAGGGAGCTGGGTGTGCAGTGTAGAGAAGAGGAAGCTGAGGGCAGAGCTCATTGCTCTCTGCAGCTCCCTGAGAGGAGGCTGCAGCCAGCTAGGGTTGGGCTCTGCTCAGATACAACAAGTGACAGGACAAGGGGAAATGTCCCTAAGTTGCCCCAGGGGAGGTTTATGTTGAACATTAAAGGCAGCGAAGGTCCCATCCCTGGAGATGTTTAAGATCAAACTTGAGGGGCTGTGAGCAGCTTCATCTAGTTGGAGACATCCCTGCTGGAGTGCATGAGAGTGTGGGCAGCAGGGCAAGAGAGCTTCTGCTCCCCCTCTGCTCTGCCCTGCTGAGGCCACTGCTGGAGTCCTGGGTCCAGTTCTGTGCTCCGCAGTTCAAGAGGGACAGGGAAGTGCTGGAGAGAGCCCAGGGCAGGCTGCAGAGCTGCTGAGGGGCCTGGAGCAGCTCTGGGAGCAGCAAAGGCTGAGAGCCCTGGGGCTGAGAGCCTGCAGAAGAGCAGCCCCAGAGGGCAGCTGAGCAATGCTCAGCAACAGCTAAAGGCTGGGGGCAAGAGGCTGGGGCCAGGCTCTTGTCAGTGGTGCCCAGGGACAGCACAAGGGGCAGCGGGCACAAAGTGGAGCCCAGGAGGTGCCACCTGAGCAGGCAGAAAAAGTTGTTTGTTGTGAGGGTGGTAGAGGCCTGGAGCAGGCTGCCCAGAGAGGCTTCCAACCTCCCCCCCTGGGCATTGTGCTGCTGGGCAAGCTGCTGTGGGTGCCCTGCTGGAGCAGGGCTTGGACTGACTGAGCTCCAGAGGTCCCCTGCAGCCCCCACTCTGGTGGAATTCTGTCTTTCAGTGAGTTTTAAAGAGCTTTACCAGCAATGACAGGCACAGAGGATGACATTGCTACAGCATCTGGGTATTTTTGTGTGCAGCTTGAAACTCAGCTGGGATCCTCTCCCCAGGCAATAGGAAAGCTCTTTGCTAGCATCCTTGCACCTAACTGGTGCAAGATTGTGTTACCCAAAGCCCCCAAGCATCATCAGAGCTGACTCCCACGGCTGCTGCCTGGTTTATTTGCTAATCTTTCATCAGAGATGTACAAACAGCTGAGAGGCTTCACCTGGGTAATCGATGGGCAGCCCTTTTTCTGTCCCTGCCCACCTGTCAGTCAGCATCAAGGTCTGCACCGCGAGAACCATTCGAGCTCCGAGTGCATCTTAGGGCTGCCACATCACCACTTGTGAGGATCTAAGGAGAAGGCAACCTCAGCCGACAGCAAAATCAATGCTGACCTGGTTACAGATAGTTCTCAGTGCTGCTGCAGCCTCGCCTCATTCATCTTTTATGGTGCTTTATCCACTTTGGGCCAAGTACCAGCAGAGCTGCTTCTGCACATGATGGATCTGAGCAGGACAGAGGATCTACTTCCATGGCTCCACCACTCTCTAGTTCCACCTGGCTACCCAGGGCACTGTTTTTGTCTTTCCTCTAAAAACTGGGATATTGTGAGGAGAGAAGGGAAAAGCTTTCAGTGGCCTCTGGACAGAAGGTGTAGGAGTGGAAACAACTCTCACGCTGACAGCTCTGAGAAACTCTGCCATCCAGAGCAGGACGATTCTCCCAAGCACACAAAAGCTTTTCTCCCTTTTTGTGAACAGGATCCTGGGATGGCTCAGTTTGGAAGGGAGCTCAGAGATCATCTACTGCAACCCCCTGCCAAGGGCAGGGACACCTCTCAACTAGACTCAGCTGCTCAAAGCCTCACCCAGCCTGGCCATGAACACCCCCAGGCAGGAGGCAGCCACAGCCTCCCTGGGCAGCCTGTGCCAGGCTCTCACCACCCTCACACTCAACAACTTCTGCCTCAGCTCCACTCTAACCCTGCTCTGCCTCAGCTCCAAACCATTGCCCTTGGCCTGGCTCAGACCCCCTCAGCACAAGTCCCTCTGCAGCCTTCCTGCAGGCTCCCTTCAGGCACTGGCAGCAGCTCTGAGGTGCCCCTGGAGCCTTCTCCTCTGCAGGCTGCATCCTCCCAGCTCCCTCAGCCTGTGCTCACAGCAGAGCTGCTGCAGCCCTGGCATCACCTTTGTGCCCTCCTCTGGAGTTACCCAGCAGCTCTGTGCTCTTCTACCTCCAGTTCTTTCAAGCTGTGCTGCTTCAGAAGTAAGTTTGACCACAGCTCTTAAGCACAGCCCTGCGTGTTCACAGCCACCCTGCTCTAGTGGTCAGGTACCACCATAAGACACTGCTCATGGCTTTGCTCTGCTCTTGTACTGAACCTTCTTTTGTCAACCGTGCCCCGTGGCAGGGTTTGCTGGGAGCTTTCTCCTTTACAGATGGCTACGGGGCTGCTTCTTCCTGCCAAGGAGACGAGGAGCTCTTTCCCCCTGTTTAACCAGTAACCCTATCCACTGTCGGTACAGTGAAGCAATCCAGAACGAACGCCTGGCCAGGAGATAAAGCCTCTGAAATTGGATCTGCCTTGTGCTTGGCTGGCCTGGAGTGAAAGGTAATCCTGATCCACAAACAGACGGCCAGCTGCAGTGCCTGGGTCAAATATCCTTCAGCACCACCCCGGCCTGGGTTGTTGCTTATCGCTGTCTTCTGCTGGAGCAGCTCTTTACGGCCGCTGTAAGCTCAGGCCCGCGATGCTCTGCACCCTGGTGCGCGCCGGCCGCGGGCTGCTGCTGAGGCAGCCCCAGCAGTCGCTTGCTTTTACTGCCACCTACTGGAAACATTGAGTCTAAACCGCCTGGAACCGGGGCAGGGGCAGGGGCAGCGGCCTGGGTCGCGCTGACAGCACCCACTCGCCAACGCCTGCCGGGCCGGGGTCGGCACTCTAACAAACCGAGCCAGGCCGAACCGCGACGAGCCGCACCCCACGGCCTCTTCAGGCAGGGGAGCTTCGGGAGGAAGCCAGCCCGAAGAGCAGCGAGGGGATGTCCCTGCTTAGAGCCGCTCCGTGCCGGGCCCGGCGCTAGGCCCCGGCCCGAACCTTCTGGAGCTGGGCCGCTCAGCGCCCGCGGTTACCACGGCAACGGCGGCGCCCCGCCTCCGCTCTGACGTCGCGGCGGCGGCGGCCAATGGGCAGCGCTGCCAGGCGTGGCGGGCGGCGGGCGGCGCTGGCAGGGGCTGCGCGGGGCTGGCGGCGCTCAGAGCGTCGGGAGCCGCAGCCATGTTCGGGGGTCTGGGCCGCTGCTTCGAGGAGGATCCCTTCTTCCGGTGAGGGGCCTGCCGCCGTCCTCCCGCGGCAGCCGGCTGCCCGCCTCGGCGCTGCGAGGGGTGTCTGCCACGGCGTGGCCGTGGCGGGGGCCGAGGTGGTGTGGATCTGGGGTCGCCGGGAGGAGTCCCAGGGTGGCGAGGGGCATCTGAGGTGGCAGGAGAGGTGCGAGGGGGCAAGGAGGCGAATCCGAGGTGTCAAGAGTGGGTCTGAGGTCGCCAGGAGGGTTCCGAGGTGGTGAGGAGGGGGTCTGAGGTGGCCGAAGGGCGTCCGAGGTGGCCGGCGTGGGTCGCAGCCGTGCTCGGCCGTTACCCGAAGGGAGCGGCTGCGACAAGTGTCGTTGGAAGCCGCCGAGGGGCTGAGGTTGTTGCCGGTGGTTTCAAAGAGCAGGGCCTTGTCTCTCGCCCCCTCCTCGGTCGTATTTGTGATCTTTGCTGCCTCGGAGCGCGCTGAAGCCCTCAGGAGCTTAGATTGGAGGCGATTAAGCTGGAGAAGACCTTTAGGTGTCCGTAGCGACGTTGGCCAAGAAATCCTCACCTCCGTTGGTTTGGGTTGCTTGATTCTACTTTGTCTTCCTGCAGAGCAGCCAGGTGGCTCTGAAGTGTTCTGTTTCCCCCTAGCTGCTGTCGGTGCTTACACTGAAGATCACCAAATGCTCTTGCGTTAAACTCAGTAGAGGCAAATTGGTTCCTTATGCCAGCGTCCTGAGTGGGTGTCGGTGCTTGAGCGCAGCAGATGGGAGGTTGGGGCAGAGCATATTTGTGTGTTCAGGTCGGAAAACAATTTCTGTCTCTGGCAATCGTTGCTACTGAAGCGTAAATCTAAGTAGAGAAACGTCTGAAATCCCCTTAAGAGTGCTGGAATAGCCCAAAGTGCTGCAGCATCCAGCCTGGCCAGCAGGTAAGGATGGGCTCAGAGAACCCCAGGGAGCCTGCATCATTTCATGTCGTTCCTAGAGATGTGGCACATAGCTGCGTGGAGCTTAATTACAGGCGAAGATAAAGGCGGTGGGTGGATGAGGAAGGGTAGGGCGTCAGGGCCTGTGCTGTGGCTTTGTTGAGCTGCGTCTCTTGGTTACAGGACGTTCCAGCTGCGGTGGCTTTGTGCCTCTGAAGGGAGAAGCTGCTGCTCAGCTGCAGAACTCCAGGCTGCTGGCAGTGGAAGGTGGATCAGGGTGCTGGGATTCCAGGAACAGGGACACTGCTCTTCAGGGTCTGTGCTGGAAACCTCACTCTGCAAATCTGCTGCCTGAGCAGGTCCGGTGAAGGGCAGTGGAGCTGGGGAGGGTCTGGAGAGCAGAGCAGCTGAAGGAGCTGGGGGTGTTCAGCCTGGAGAAAAGGAGGCTGAGGGGAGACCTCAGAGCGGCTGGGAGCTGCCCGGTGGAAAAGGAGCTGGGGATGAGCCAGGGTGTGCCCAGCTGGCACCGGCTTGGCCTGCATCAGCAATGGTGTGGCCAGCAGGAGTAGGGCAGGGATTGGCCCCTTGGGCTGGGCACTGAGGAGGCTGCACCTCAAATCCTGGCTTCAGTGCTAGGTCCCTCGCTCCCAGGGCACTGAGGGGCTGTGTAGATGTGGTGCTGAGGGCCATAGGTTAGCTCCAGGTTGGGCAGAGTTAGGAAGCAGTTGGACTGAAAGGTCTTTTCCAACCAAAACAATTCTGTGAACTAAAGTAAAAGTGGAAATGAAGTCTTGTTTGCAGCAATTTGTAGTGTGCTTCCCTCTTCTTTATTCATTTCACTTAGTCATTTTCATTGTAGCTGCTGCTGCCAAGGGGGAAAAATAGATTGGAGAAGCTAGAGGAAGGGTGTGTGTGTGAAAGAGGTGAGAGAGACTGATCTGGAGATGCCTTTTCTTGGCACCAGCCTTGTAAATCTGCTCTGCATACAGTGAGGAAACAGAGCCTGTTACTTCAGCTAAGACTTGCTTCCAAAACAGTGTCATGATAAGCTTCTGTTGCCTCCCAAGGAGAGCTTTTCAGTGGAAATAGTGCCTGGCTGAACTGAGAAATGTCTCGGTGTGTGAGCAGCTGTCCTGGGGAAGCAGCAGTCAGTCAGCTGGGCAGCCTGGCCAGCAGCAGGATTATCTCCTCTGCCAAGTGCAGAGGGCTCTGGTTTCAATTCCCCAACACACAGCTTTTATTTTCTTGCTCCAGGTGTTACCTGCAGCTTCAGGCTTGCATAACTCCTCAAGTGGGGAAAAAAGTCATCCATTCCTCTTCATGCACAGGAGGCTTTCCAAAGAGTGAGCTGCTCTGCCTGCCCCAGCATGCTGCTTTGCAGCTGAACAGAGGCACAGGCTGCAGTGAGGAGTGACACTGGGCTGCTAGCACCTGAAAGGCAGCATTAAGCCTTGGAGCTTAACCCCGAACTGCACAAAACCTCACTGAGTGGGATGAAAATCCTCACTTGTGTGCTACCAACAGCAGCCTTCTGTTCCGTGCAGTAGCTGTTCAAGATGTAAATCTGCTTGGAGAGGGTACAGCTGAGGCTGAACGTTTTTTGCTGTTGTTGCCTTTGTTCATCCTTGCAGCCACCTGGATGTCAGGTGAAGGTCAGGCTGTGTTGCTGCAGAGTGGTGGGGTGACAAATGTGTCAAGCATTTATCCCCAGCACTTAACCTTGTCGATGGTTTATGGTGAAGGGCACAAATCCTGTGTGCAAAACACAGCTCCCTGTTTCCTCAGCGTTTTTATGCTAGGAGAGTGCAAAGAGTGCAGAAAAGCTGTCCTCAGCAAAAGGATCCTCATTGCCCCCTAAAAAAGGTCAGATTTGAAGTCTGGTGTGCTCAAACTAGAGTGTTCCACCCTTGTTCTGTAGGTCTGTGGTTTGAACAAGGAATTGAAGGTCTTGCATCCTCTGCCAGAGAGACCTGGACCTTATTTGTACTCAGAGAATGTTAGAGCTTGGAAGGGACCTCCAGAGATCATCCAGTCCAACCCCCCTGCCAAAGCAGGATCTGCTGCCCCCAGCATGAGAGGGACACAGAGCTATGGAGAGAGGCCAGAGGAGGCCACAAAGATGCTCCCAGTGCTGGGCAGCTCTGCTGTGAGCACAGGCTGAGGGAGCTGGGGGGGTGCAGCCTGCAGAGGAGAAGGCTCCAGGGGGACCTCAGAGCTGCTGCCAGTGGTGAAGGGATCCTGCAGGAGAAGGCTGCAGAGGGACTTGTGCTGAGGGGGTCTGAGCCAGGCCAAGGGCAATGGTTTGGAGCTGAGGCAGAAGTTGTTGAGTGTGAGGGTGGTGAGAGCCTGGCACAGGCTGCCCAGGGAGGCTGTGGCTGCCTCCTTGCTGGGGGTGCTCAAGGCCAGGCTGGATGAGGCTTTGAACAGCAGGGTCTAGCTGAGAGGTGTCCCTGGGCATGGCAGGGGTTGGAGTAGCTGAGCTCTGAGGTCCCTTCCAGCATGAGCCATTCTAAGATCCTGTAGTTGTGGTTTGAGTTTCAGCCATCAGAGCCATCAAAGGGATAGGTTTCAGTCCTCGGAGGTGGTCCAGCCAGATTCCATGACTAGGTATTTTAGGTGGTGGCTGTAATTCCCTGGAAACCTGCTCTTCCACAACACTTCTCTCTTGACTTTGCTGGGCATTTTTCCTCCCCTTGTCTTTTCTGCTTTGCCCTACTCCAGAGCACATCACCACTGCAGTATTTCCTTCAGGGCTTGACACCAGCAGTTCTCCTGAGTGGCTCCCCGAGGTGTCCCTGGGCAACTGAGAGGCTTTACTTCTGCCCCTAAATCATAGAATCACAGAATCAAGCAGGTTGGAAGAGAGCTCCAAGCTCAGCCAGCCCAACCTAGCACCCAGCCCTGCCCAACCAACCAGACCATGGCACTAAGTGCCCCAGCCAGGCTTGGCTTCAACACCTCCAGGCACGGCCACTCCACCACCTCCCTGGGCAGCCCATTCCAATGCCAATCACTCTCTCTGCCAACAACTTCCTCCTCACATCCAGCCTCAACCTGCCCTGGTAGGTAGCTATCTTACTTCTTTGCTTTAAGGTGTAGGACACCCAAGAGGCTGAGCTGGGCACAAGAGGAGGCTTTGTGCTGCAGAGTCCCCGGTGCAGTACAGTTCACAGTCACAGCGTGCTAGGGGTCGGTAGGTGCCTCTAGAGATCACCCAGCCCAAAGCAGGGGCACCAAACCTGTCTGAGGCTTGTGGTGTCAGAGCAGATTGCAGCATGCCCCTGCTGCCTGTGGTGGTCCTCAGCCTGGCTCCTGCTCGGGTTTTTTCCATCTGCTCTTCATCCTCTTGCTGCGCAGGAGCTGCTTATCGCCTTAGGACAGATGTTAAGCAGCAGTCATGTGAGGGAGGGAGATTAGGACCTGCCCAGCCACAGGAAAGCTACCAGAGCTGGAAAGGTCTGTTTGGGCTGGAGGGAGTTCAGTGGCTGCGTGGCTTAAAGGGATACTGTGGGGAAAAAGAGGCAGGTTGGGAGGTGAATGCAGCGCTGTGGTTGTGCCCTGCTTTGCTTCACACTCCACGCAGCTCTGGCACGGGAGAGTACCAAGCAAAGAGGTCAGAATGTCCACGGGCAGGCTGGGACTGCAGAGGAGGAAGAAACTGGTGAGGGTGAGGGTGGGGAGAGACTGGAACAGGCTGCCCAAGGAGGCTGTGGCTGCCCCCTCCCTGGCGGTGCCGAAGGCCGGGTGGAAGGTGTCCCTGCCCATGGCATGGGGGTGGAACTGGATGATCTTTAAGTCCCTTCCAACCCAACCCAACCCATGAATCTATAAACCCAGTTTGTGTGGGGAGGAGAAAAGCTGCAAGGAGGCTTTCAGGAATAAGTCATTGTGAAGGGTTGGGGATGTTTTGGGCAAGGTTGTGGCATCCTGCAGAGGTGTGAGGTGTCTGGGGAGTGCCGCAAGACTGATAGGAGGAAAGATGAGGTGCCCTTGAGTAAGCATCCCTGGGAGAGCAGTGCTGACCTCAGTAAGTGCTCCTGGTGTTCAGCAGGAACAGCAAAGGGGGAAGTTGGACTGCAGGTGGTGAGGAAATGAAGGCTGGGTTCTGTGGGAAGCAGGGAATGGAGCATGTGTGGCCTGTGGAGCAGGGAATGAAGCATGGAGGGGTTGAGTGTAGGAAGGGTTTGTAGCCTCCACCCGCAGGCAGCTGGCTGAGCATATGTTGTGCTCTGCCAGAATCAGCTTTTGCTCCTCTTTTGGCCTCAGAAGTCTTCAGTTCTTGTCCAAAGCAGAGAATATGAAGAAGTGCAGGGTTCTACACTTTGGCCACAACGACCCTGAGCAGCACCACAGGCTGGGGACAGAGTGGCTGAGAGCAGCCAGGCAGGGAGGGAGCTGGGGGTGTGCAGCCTGCAGCAGAGGAGGCTCAGGGCAGAGCTCATTGCTGTCTGCAGCTGCCTGCAGGGAGGCTGTAGCCAGGTGGGGTTGGGCTCTGCTGCCAGGCAGCCAGGGACAGAAGGGGACACAGCCTCAAGCTGTGCCAGGGCAGGTTCAGGCTGGATGTTAGGAGGAAGTTGTTGGCAGAGAGAGTGATTGGCACTGGAATGGGCTGCCCAGGGAGGGGGTGGAGTGGCCGTGGCTGGGGGTGTTGAAGCCAAGCCTGGCTGGGGCACTTAGTGCCATGGTCTGGTTGGTTGGGCAGGGCTGGGTGCTAGGTTGGGCTGGCTGAGCTTGGAGCTGTCTTCCAGCCTGCTGGATTCTGTGATTCTGAGTAGTAAGAGGGAGCAACTCAAGCAATGCTTGGTGTGTAAGCCAAGCTGTGGGACTGAGTGGTGGAGTTCTGTGAGGTTTTGGAGAGAGAGGTGACAGGAGAGGAAGGGGAAACTAAGAGGGAAGCAAAAGAGCAGTGAGAATCCTTCCAAGCAGAGGAAAAGGAAGATGGTTTGTGGAGGGGGGAAGGGGACGGCACAGATGCAACAGATTGAAGTGAAAAAGCTGGCTTGAGTTTAGAGGCATTTGGGTCAAAGAGGATGAAAAGTGGAATGGGGGCAGCCAGCAAAATAAACTGGAGAGGTGAAGAGGAGGGGGAAACTTCATGGGGCACTGTGAATTCAGTGAGTGGTAACTGGGATAGGCTTTGGGAGAGGGCAGTGGCAAAAGGAGAGAGGGGGGAACGATTTGTCTGCTGTCAGGGCTTGGAGGTGGAAGCAGTGCTGAGGGAAATCCGGGTCCGTTTGGTGGCAGACAGTGAAGAGGCTGAGGTGAAGGAGGGCTGCAAGGATGGAATGCTCTCGGACGAGGGGAGGAAGGAGGAACAGCAGCTGGGACACCCAAGAGCGTGGCAGAGCAAGGGAGGCATCTAAAGGAAAAGAAGGGAAGCAGCTGAGAGGTGGGAAGGAAGGGGAAGGAAGGCTGTGAGGAAAAAGGAAGCCCCTCGGTGGGGTCTCCCTAAAGCGAAGAACTGAACCGTGCGGAGTGATGCCAGGCGGAGGGAGCCTGGGCCACGTCTGAGGCACCTCGCCTGGGGCCTCTGTGTGAGACACCTCTGCCTTGCAGGGACCCCTTCGCTGCCCACCACGAGTACGTGCGGCAGATGATGAGGAGCTTCTCCGATCCGTTTGGCCGGGATGCGTTCCTCAGCCTGCCAGCCGCGGGGGAGAGCCCAGCGGGGCCGCGGGCGCGCCGGGACTCGCAGCTCGCCCGCAGAGGAGCTGCCAGGGTGAGTGTTTGCTTCACCTCTCACCGCTGCTGCCTGCACCTCACACGCACTGGGGGGCAGTTGGCTTCACCTTCCCTCTTCTCTCCAGTTCTGGAGCTTGGCTCAGGCGTTGCAGCCTTGGGCAGGTTGTGTCTTCGCTGAGTGAAATGTGAGTCGTGTCCCTCTTGGTGCTTCCCCTTTAGAATCGTACAACGGCAGGGGCTGGAAGGGACCTTCAAAGCTCATCTGGTCCAGCCCCGCTGGGAGAGCAGCATCATCTAGAGCAGATCACACAGGGACACATAGAATCAGAGTCACAGCATGGCAGGGGCTGGAAGGCACCCCCCAAGCTCATCCAGTCAAGCCCCTGCCAGAGCAGAAGAACCCAGAGCAGGTCACACAGGAACACATCCAGGCAGGTTTGGAATATCTCCAGAGAGGGAGACTCCACAGCCCCCCTGGGCAGCCTGCTCCAGGGCTCTGGCACCCTCACAGGGAAAAAATTCCTCCTCAGGTTCACATGGCACCTCCTACACCTCAGGTTCTCCCCAGTGCCCCCTGTGCTGGCACTGCCATCCCCCAGCAGAGCCTGGCTCAGCCTCCTGCCACTCACCCTGCACATATTGATCAGCATTAAGGAGGAACTCTGTGTTGAGTTCACCGGGTCCACATCCTTCCTCTGCTGAGGGCTCCAGAGCTGTCTCCTCTGTGTTGAAGAGCTGCAGATGAGGGAAATGGGTGCAGAGCTCCCTAGTGCTGTGCATTGCCCCCTGGAGCTGAGCAGCAGCCAATGGTCTCTTTGGCTTGCAGAATCTCTTCAGGGCACGCAGGACGGTTCTGGTTTATGCCTCTGTAGCTAACCCTTATCCAGTAGCTGCATTTAGAAGGGCCATAGATCAGTTCCTCTCCCTCCACAGCCTGGATCTTTAGCAGCTGAGTGCTCTCTGCCTCTCACAAGTCACCCTGGCTTGTGAAACCAGTGGTGGGAAGACAAAGGCAGATGACAAGGGCTGGTGGAACTCTGCCAGCTTTGGTGCTGCTTGTTCAAACCCAGATAGTTAGAGCTTAATAAGCAGAGCTGAAACACAGGCTGCCAGCTCTGAGTCAAAAGGGTAACTGTCAGATTCCTTCCTCGGTGCTCACACACTGCCAGTTAGTTTCAAATATAGACTCTGCTGGCTCTAATTAGGGTCTGATCTTTCCTCCACTGAACCAGACTCTTAAACCTCGGGTCAGTAGATGCCTAAAACCAGATCAGACTTCTTTTTCCTTTAGAGAAAGAGCACAGCACACCCTAGGGGTTTGTGTCCCTTGCTCTTGGCGGGGAGGGATAAATGTGGGGCACAGAAGGCCTTTGTCTGCTGCCGAAGGAAGAAGCTGAAGGTACAGGAGGGCTGCCTCGGTGTGATAA
The DNA here is from genome assembly GCA_013400475.1 of Tricholaema leucomelas. Taxonomy (NCBI): domain Eukaryota; kingdom Metazoa; phylum Chordata; class Aves; order Piciformes; family Lybiidae; genus Tricholaema lacrymosa; species Tricholaema leucomelas. The sequence goes on from WAAF01018548.1 coordinate 47,906, forward strand.
GCACAAAAGAGCTCCACACCTGCTCGAGTCCTCCCAGGATCCTTTCATGTTCCTCCTGCTTCACCTAAGAGCTGTCAGATGCCACAGAAGGCTCAGCACTAATTACTGGAGCCTTGGAGTTGTCTCAGGCTGCTTTTAGTGATTCAAACACTTAATGATTCCTTTTTCCTACAGAAAAAAATCTCTCTCTAGTGCCAGGGCAAATGCACTGTTCCGACTCCTCACGGTAATTAGTGGTGTTAGTGCAGTGCTGAGGGGACCTGGAGCATGCCTGTGTGCTCAGAGCTGCCCTCTGCTCTTCAGTGCCACTTATTGGGTAGCCTGGTTGGACTCAGCCACCCAGCTGGGGTCTGCACAGCTCTGCCTCCTGCTTTACAAGCAGCAGAATTCCCTGCACCAGCTCAGCAGCCATCAGTGCAGCTTGAAGTTTGTTCCCCTTTCTCAAGCAGGGTCAGGTTTTAGCCTCTTGGAGACAGGGGAGGAGGATGAGGAAAGGATATGAGCAGGAGGGATGGGGTGAAACATCTGAGGAAGAGGTTTGCCAGTTGGTGGTGTTTGGGTGTTGTGCTGTATCTTAGGCAGACAAATCCAGGCTGGGTGGAGAATGGATGGAGAGCAGAGCTGGGAGGGACTTGGGGGTGCTGAGAAGCTCAATGGAAGCCAACAGGGAGGGGATTCTGCCCCTCTGCTGTGCTCTGCTGGGGCAGCTCTGGAGTGCTCAGCACAGACAGGGAGCTGCTGGAGCAGGGCCACAGGAGGCCACAGCAGTGCTGGAAGGGCTCTGCTGTGAGTCAAGGCTGGGAGAGCTGGGGTTGGGCAGCCTGAGAAGAAAAGGCTCCAGGGAGGCCTTAGAGCAGTCTGCCAGGATTTGAAGGGGGCTACAGGAGAGCTGAGGAGGGAGTTTGGACCAAGACGTGGAGTGACAGGATGAGAGGTGATGGCTTCCAACTTGAAGGAGATGGATTTGGATTGGGCAAGAGGAGGAAAATCTTTCCCAGGAGGGTGCTGAGGCACTGGAACAGGTTGCCCAGAGAAGCTAGGAAGGCTCCAAGCCTGCCAGTGTTGAAGGCTGGATGAGGTCTTGAGCAAGCTGGGCTGACATTTGGTGCTTCTGTGCTCCACAACCTCCCTGGGCAACCTGTGCCAGTGTCTCCCCACCCTCACTCTCAACAATTTCTCCCTCATCTCTGCTCTCAATCTCCCCTCTCCCAGCTCAAAGCCATTTTCCTTCATAGCACTACAAGCCCATGTTGAAATGTCCCTCCCCAGCTTTCTTGTATCCCCTTCCAAGCCCTGGCAGGCTGCTCTGAGGTCTCCCTGGAGCCTTCTCTACTCCAGGCTGAACAGGCACAACTCTCCCAGGCTGTCCCCAACAGGGGAGGTTCTGCAGCCTCTCTGAGCCCCACTCTGGGCCCTCCCCAGCACCTTCAGGTCTCTCTTGTGCTGGGTTCCCCAGAGCTGGAGGCAATGCTGCAAGTGAGGTCTGAGCAGAGGGGCAGAATCCCCTCCCTGTGCTGCTGGATGATCAGGACTGAGGAGTCCTCAGCGTGGTGCCAGCCACACCTGTGCGCTGGCAGCTCAGCACTGTAGACACATGGCTTCTGCACACAGCTGCTCTGGCTCAGCTTGCTGCACCACATCAGCAAGGTCCTCTCCAGGACTGGTTTTATTTCACCTGGGGGTGTTGATTACAGCCAGCTGAAGATGAGCCAGCAGTGCCCAGGTGGCCAAGAAGGGCACCAGCAGCCTGGCCTGGATCAGCAGTGGTGTGGCCAGCAGCAGCAGGGCAGGGATAGTCCCCCTGGACTGGACACCAGTGAGGCTGCACCTCAAAGACTGGGTTCAGCTTTGGCCCCTCACCCCAGAAGGACACTGAGGAGCTGGAGCAGGTCTAGAGAAGGGTAACAAAGGTGGGGAGGGGTCTGGAGAAGAGGGCTGGGGAGGAGCAGCTGAGGGAGCTGGGGGTGTGCAGTGTGGAGCAGAGCAGGCTGAGGGCAGAGCTCGTTGCTCTCTGCAGCTCCCTGAGAGGAGGCTGCAGTGAGATAAGAGTTAGTCTCTTTTCCCAAGGAATGAGCTGGGACAAGAGGAAATGGCCTCAGTTGCCCCAGGGGAGGTTTAGTTTGGACATTAGAGGAAACTTGGGGTCTCAAAGGCTGGCACAGGCTGCCCAGGGACGTGGCTGTGTCCCCATCCCCGGAGTGGTTTAAGCCATGCAGAGCTGTGGTGGTTCAGCAGCAGCCTTGCTAGAGTTAGGCAGTGCTGGAGTTGCCCATCCAGATCTTCTCCAGCCAAAGCCCTTCTCTGGTTCTGCTTGGGAGTGTCCCACCTCAGCTGCTGTGTCTGCAGATGCTTTCTGCTGTGTCTGCTGACAGCTGTGATGACTCAAAGTCACTGCTCCTTTTTCTTCTAGGCAACAAGCTACTCCCTGATGCCCTTTGGAGGCTTTGGTAGAGTGGTTGGTATCCCAGGAGCAGGCACCCTGGTAGCTCCTGCTGCTGTGTGCATGCTTCTGCCCAAGGAAGGCATGGGCATGGGCATGGGCTGGGTGTGCCTGGGGGCTGCTTGCCTTGGTGTCTGTGTGGTGCCAGAGAGAATTCATTTGTCCTCCTTCAGTGAAAGTGCTGGGGGTGGGCTAAGCATGCTGCTAGCAGGGCTGTGGAGGTGGCTTCTTAGCAGCTGGCTTCTCTGCTCAGGGGTCTGTCTGCTGGTGCTTGGTCTCTGCTGGCCATGAGTGTATGAATCCCTGGAGAGAGAGCCCAGGCTTGGGCACTAGCATAGAGTCATGGAATGCTCTGGGTCAGGTGGGACCTCTGAAGCTCATCCAGCAGCTTGGAGCGGGTTTGTATCCATGGTTCCAACCACACCTGAAGACAGAACGGGCACTGGGCTTGGAATGCTCTCCAGCTGTAGGCTGTTGAGGCTGTCATAAAAGAGCTGTAAAAAGGAAACAAGTGATGGCCCTCAGGGAGCTTTGTGTTTGCTTGGGCAGGCCTTAAAGAGCCCTCCGATGGGAGAGCAGGAGCTTAGAGCATGGCTCCCACTTGTGGAGCAGCCAGCACTAAGCTTGGGCCTTGGCACTTCCAGCTCCACAAGCGCTGACTCTTCAGTGGCCTCTCCCCGAGGCAGGAGGGACACTTGGCCTAGTGTGAGACAGCTGTCAGCAGTGTGGGCCCTGCTGTGAGCTGCCCAGGCTGTGCTTTTACCTCCCCCACGCTCCAGTGTGTGGCATCCAGTGCCCTAGCTACAGCTGGCTGCCAGCACCGGCCAGGTCCTGACTGCAGAGGGCATTTTCCTGGAGCTGGTGGCACCTGGAATGATTTGGTGCCCTGAGTTCTCCCTCATCCAGGGCTAGCAAAAGCTGTGGGCAGTGAGGGTTTGGCTTCCTTAAGCTCCTCAGGGACCAAACTGAAGACTTTTTCCTTCCCTGAGCTGAATTTAGCTGATTTCAGAGCCCCCTGAACTGTTGGGCAGCAATCAAAGGGACCTGATGGCAGCTGCTCTCTAGCAGTGGCAGGGCTTGGGCTGGAGGAGCGAGGCGTGGAACTGGAGCCTGCTGCTTGGTAGCACCGTGGCAGCAGTGCAAAGGGCAGGGCAGCAGCCTGCCCCTGGCCAGGGCTGCTGGGCTTGGCACAGCCCCTTGCTTTTGCCCACCCTTGCCATGGCCTGGGGCCACAGCTCGCTGCTGCTTGCTTCCAAAGGTAGCTTGCAGCAGTGGGGGCACTGTGCCAGCAGCTTCCAGAGCCTGGCACTGCCACTCCGTGCATGCAGCCCTGCCTGGGGAGCTCTCCTTTGTGCCAGCAGCTTCCAGAGCCTGGCAGTGCCACTCTGTGCATGCAGCCCTGCCTGGGGAGCTCTGCTTTGGGCAGTGTTGCATCTTCTGCTTTCTCTCAGAACCACTGAATGTTTTGGCATGGAGCTGCCATTAAAGTCCTGAGTTTCAGTTCTCTGATGATGTTCTCTTTATCCTCCCTGCCCTTTTGTGAGTAACATTTGCTGCAGCCATGCCTGCTGGGGAGCATGTTCAGTGTGATTGCAGCTGCTAAAAGGGATTTACCACGAGGTGCTTTGATTATCAATAGATTGTAAAGGCATGGGAGGTCAAATGATTCTGTAGCAGGATCTGGTTAGGTTATGAACGTAATTGTTGTTAGTTGGCCACAAAATGAGCTTATTTTGATGGCTGAGTGTCAAACCTTTTCCTTCTGCCTTCCCAGCACCTCCAACAACCGAGCTCCCTGTGCTGGCTGCCACTTTTTCCCTTAAAAAGCTGCTGTCTGTGCCTGTGAAAACATTTTTGGCCTGGGCTGCTTTGCATGAAAGAGAAGCTGAAGCGCCAGAAGCCAGAGCCTGATGTTTCCTCTCTTCTGCTTTGGCAGGATGCAGATTTTGGGGAGCCTTTCTTTGCCATGGACAGGATGATGTCCAACATGAGAAACAGCATGCTGGAAATGCAAAGGAAATTTGTAAGTGCCAAAACCAACAACCACCACCAACCCACCCCTGTTCTGCCCCAAGTCTTCTCAAGAAGAAGGTTGGTTTCAAATCCCAGCAGGGCAGGGCTTGGAAGAGACCTCTGGAGATCAGCCAGTCCAAGCCCCCTGCCAGAGCAGGAGCAGCCAGGACAGGGCACACAGAACACAGCCTGGGGGGTTGGAAGCTCTCCACACAAGGACACTCCACAGCCTCTCTGGGCAGCCTGCTCCAGGCCTCCACCACCCTCACAACAAACAACTTTCTCCTCCTGCTCTGGTGGCACCTCCTGGGCTCCACTTTGTGCCCATTGCCCCTTGTGCTGTCCCTGGCACCTCTGACAAGAGCCTGGCCCCAGCCTCTTGCCCCCAGCCTTTAGCTGTTGCTGAGCATTGCTCAGCTGCCCTCTGGGGCTGCTCTTCTGCAGGCTCTCAGCCCCAGGGCTCTCAGCCTTTGCTGCTCCCAGAGCTGCTCCAGGCCCCTCAGCAGCTCTGCAGCCTCCCCTGGGCTCTCTCCAGCAGTTCCCTGAGCCTCTTGAGCTGGGGACCCCAGCACTGGACCCAGCACTCCAGACATGGCCTCTCCAGGGCCTGTCCTGTTTCCTGCATAGGGAAACCAAGATCCAGGCAAAGCCAGGACAGGAGTGAGGCCATGTCAGATGCCAAGGTCCCTTCTCAACAGGCCTTAATTGTGGTGCCAGGACCGAGGGGTAATTTTCAGAGGGATATTTCTGGTTCCTCCTGAGGTAGTCTCTGAAGTCAAGCAGTAGCTGTTGTCAGGAAGTTTTAACTTGCATTAATGAGAAGCCTTCCTTGCCTGCAGGATGACCTGTCTGCCCACCCTGATGCACACACATTCAGCTCCTCCTCTGTGATGACCTACTCCAAAGTAGGTGATGAACCACCCAAAGTCTTCCAGGCCTCAGCTCAGACCCGCACAGCCCCAGGAGGTGTAAGTACTGCTGTTGGCAGGTGGTGATCAGAGCCTACACCAAACCACAGCTCCCTCCAGCTTCCCTGTACTGCAGACTGTTCCTCTTCTAACTTGGAAATGTAGGGGTTGGGAGGGAGCTGTGGAGATTGAGTCCAGCCCCTCTGCCAAAGCTGGGTCACCTAGGGCAGGTCACCCAGGAAGGCATCCAAAAACAGGTGTTGAAACTCTGCTCTGCAGGAAAGGCTGCTGGAGCCAAAGTGCTGCTCTCCTCCTAAGCACACATCAGATTCATTATGGAGTTATCAAAGAGAGGCCCAGCACAGCTGGTTCTGCAGAGCCATCTCCAGTGCCTTTCCCTTTGCTGCAATTCATCCTCCTCTTGTACACTTCAAACTGTCTCAGCTCCCAGCTAGCAGAAGCTGTTGGTGCCTGCTGCTGCAGGACCCAGCCTCTGCCCTCTCCTCCAGCCCTTTGGGCTGCTTATGTAAGGCTGCAGCTGAAGATGCCCTTTCATTGACTTCCCCCTGCAGCTGTTGTCTCTAATCCTGCTGAGCAGTTTGAATTTGAATTTGAACCCTGCAGTGAAGTTCATGAAAGACTACACTTGAGCAGGAGAGGCCGTGGAGGGCTGAGTGGTTGGGGGGTGTGGGCAAGCTCAGGCAGACACTTGGTTATCAGAAAGGCTTCTAATAATACACCTAAGAGCACAGTGATAAGTGGTTGCCTGGGTTTCAAGGCAGTCAACAGACAGCCTAGCAGTGAGTTGTCCCTCCTGGGGGCACACAGCAACCTAGCAATGAGTTGTGGCTTTGTGCTGACAGTCTTGGCATCGAGTGGTGCTGCTGCTGTTGCCAAGGAGAATGTTGAGGACTTGTCTGCATATTTAGTCTAAGCTTTGTTTCCCCCCCCCAGTAATGAGCACTGCAGCCAGCAGTCCTCATCCTGTCACTCCATACCTTGGCCAAATGTCCTCCAGCTCTCCTCTAGTCCCCTTCTCATGCTGGAAGGTTGCTCTAAGGTCTCCCTGGAGCCTTATCCAGGCTGAGCAGCTCCATGGACATAAAAGAATCCTGGGATGGCTTAGATTGGAAGGAAGCTCAGAGATCATCTACTGCACCCCCCTGCCATGAACAGGGACACCTCTCAACTAGTGCAGGTTGCTCAAGCCCTCATCCAGCCTGGCCTTGAACACCCCCAGGCAGGAGGCAGCCACAGCCTCCCTGGGCAGCCTGTGCCAGGCTCTCACCACCCTCACACTCAACTCCTTCCTCAGCTCCACTCTCCCCCTGCTCTGCCTCAGCTCCAAACCATTGCCCTTGGCCTGGCTCAGACCCCCTCAGCACAAGTCCCTCTGCAGCCTTCCTGCAGGATCCCTTCAGGCACTGGCAGCAGCTCTGAGGTGCCCCTGGAGCCTTCTCCTCTGCAGGCTGCATCCTCCCAGCTCCCTCAGCCTGTGCTCACAGCAGAGCTGCTGCAGCCCTGGCAGCATCTTTGTGGCCTTCTCTGGCCTCACTCAGCAGCTCTGTGTCCCTCTATTGGAAGCAGTATTTAAAGTGGGGGCAGGGCAGGGAGGGGGAAGCAGTTTTCTCACCTCCTTCTCCCCATCCAGAGCCGCGGGGGTGGGGGGGCAGAGGAAAGGCATGTGGCAGGCAGCAAAAGCAAGGCGCTGGGAGGACACTGACCCTGAGGCTGCTCTCTGCTCAGGTGAAGGAGACAAGAAAAGCACTGAAGGACTCTGAAAGCGGAGTGGAGAGAATGGCCATCGGGCACCACCTGCAGGACCGTGCTCACCTCATCAGCAAGTCCAAGAACAGCAAGACTGGGGATGAGGAAATGAACCAAGAGTTCATCAATATGGATGAGAGTAGGTCTCTGGTGTGCAGCTGTCCCCTGGGCTGCTCCTTCCCCTGCCAGTTTCGAGGCAGCAGCTTGAGAGCCCTTCAAAGGGAACTGATTTGATACCTCAAAGTCTGCAAATGGAAGTTGCTTATTTGCTTGGAGTTTGGGCAGCTGTAAGCAGGTGGAGTGGAAAAGGCTGTGGTGGTTGCTTGTGCAGTCACTGCTACTGATGGAAGGGATTTTGAATCACAGAATGGGTTGGCTTGGAAGGGATCTTAAAGGTCACTGAGTTCTGATCCCCCTGCCAGGGGCAGGGACACCTCTTGCCAGCCCAGCTTGCTCAAGGCCTCATCTAGCCTTCAACACTGGCAGGCTTGGAGCCTTCCTAGCTTCTCTGGGCAACCTGTTCCAGTGCCTCAGCGCCCTCCTGGGAAAGATTTTCTTCCTCTTGTCCAATCCAAATCCATCTCCTTCAAGTTGGAAGCCATCACCTCTCATCCTGTCACTCCACGTCTTGGTCCAGACTCCCTCCTCAGCTCTCCTGTAGCCCCCTTCAAATCCTGGCAGGCTCCCTGGAGCCTTCTCAGGCTGCCCAACCTCAACTCTCCCAGCCTGGACTCACATCAAGAGCCCTTCCAGCCCTACCCAGACCTGCAAATCAGTCCCTGCTCCCTGCTCCCACATCCCCTACAGACAGAGAGGCCTCGTGGAGAATTCAGAGGTTACAACACACTGCTCCAAACCCCTCACTTCATGAGGTGGTTTTTTCCTGTCTTGTTTGTATGGACTATAAACTAAGTGTTTGTTTTTCAGCTGAGGCCCAGACCTTTGATGAAGAATGGCAGAAGGAGATTATGAAGTTCAAGCCATCAAGATCTGGAGGCCGCTTGGAAGCTCCAAAGTACAGGAGTATTCACCATATTCCCAAGGAAGATGGACTGAGAAGGTAAAAAGAGTTTCCAGAACAGGGACTAATTGCAGCCAGATGAAAATCCAGCTGTGAAGCTGTTTGCTTGTGAAGCAGCAGTGCTGCCAGGCAGGCTGAGGAGAAAGAGCATCTTCTGACACCAAGCTAGGAGCAGCTGTGGAGCTGTTGGAGGGTAGCAGAGCCCTGCAGAGGGACCTGGCCAGGCTGGATGGGTGGGCAGAGGCCAATGGGATGAGACTGAACAAGGCCAAGTGCAGGGTTCTACACTTTGGCCACAACAACCCCAAGCAGCACTACAGGCTGGGGACAGAGTGGCTGAGAGCAGCCAGGCAGAGAGGGAGCTGGGGGTGTGCAGCCTGCAGAAGAGGAGGCTCAGGGCAGAGCTCATTGCTGTCTGCAGCTGCCTGCAGGGAGGCTGTAGCCAGGTGGGGTTGGGCTCTGCTGCCAGGCAGCCAGGGACAGAAGAAGGGGACACAGCCTGAAGCTGTGCCAGGGCAGGTTGAGGCTGGATGGGATTAGGGAGTTGTTGGCAGAGAGAGTGACTGACATTGGAACGGGCTGCCCAGGGAGACACATTCTGTGCTTCTGTGATCCACAACCTCCCTGGAGGTGTTCAAAGCCAGGCTGGATGGAAGCCTTGAGCAGCCTGGGTATGGCAGAGGGTTGAAGGTCCCTTCCAACTCAGCCCATTCCACGAATCTCTGGCTGCATTTCCCCCCCTCCCTGGCCTGTGGTGGCTGTGCCTGATGGTTGGGTGTCGTTGCAGGGAGAAGCCTCTCGCCATCACAGCCTCCAGGGAGCCCAGAGCTGCTGTGGAGAGCCTCAACGTGAGAGGAACACACCTGCCCCTCCAGAGCAGCAGGAAATAAATGGCTTCCATCCTCCACTGCAGGGGGTGGGTGGAGGTCATGCAGAGCTGTGCTGATGGTGCTGCATTGCTTTCCTTGGGATAAGGACACATCTCTACATGACCAATCTCTGTTCTTTGTTTTAGTCAGCCTTAGTCTTGACCTTGCTGCTCTCATCTGACAGCTGAATGTTCTGGACAACTTCAACTCAAAAACCATCTCACTTCAGCAGGTTTAAAAACCCACTTGAAAAGCACTTTAATGGATTAGCAGGAATTTGGCTGGGGTGGAAACAAAACCAACCCCAGCAAACAACTTCTGATTTGCAAAGGGTTTTCTGCGCCCCTCTCAGAGTAGTAATGCAGCTGCTGCTGCCCCACACTAAATGGCACAGGAAGGAAATTGTGTGGCTGAAAGAATTACTTTAGGTGTTTAGGTGATAGAGTCATTGATAGCAATATAAATACTCTGATTGAGGGCAACAGAAAGAGAGAGTGAAATTAAGAGCCATAGGAAGAGACAGTGAAATTAGGAGCAGTATAGAGACAGTGAAATTAGGAGCAATAGGAAGAGACAGTGAAATTAGGAGCAGGATAGAAAAGCACTGAAATGAAGAGCAATATAAATACAGCAAAATTAAGAGCAATATAGACACAGTGAAATTAGCAATACAGACACAGTGAAATTAGCAATATAGACACAGTGAAATGAGGAGCAATCTAAATACAGCAAAATGAAGAGCAGTAGAGGTAGAGTGAAATTAGGAGCAATAGAGATAGTGGAAGCAGGAGCAATAGAAAAGCAGTGTAGCCACTCAGTAGGTACATAATAGATGTGTAATATCTCTCTCTCTTTCAAATCAGGCTGTAAATTGCCTTTGAGCCCCCAGATCCACCTCCTTCACAGGAAGAAGAGCCAGAGGAAGTAGTTGTGGTGGTAGCACATTGCAGCTCCTCAGCACTGTGTTGGTCAGAGGTAGTTTCAGTCTCATTTTCTCTCTGTCTTTCTCCCCCTTGCTGTGTAACCTGTGGAATTAGTTTCCGTTCTTGAAGCGTTTCTCCAGCAGCTTTTAACTCTTTGGTGACAAGCCCAGAAACTGAGCCATAGCTTAGTTATTCAGCAGCAGCAGGTGGGAGGAAGTGGGTTGAGGGAGCAGGAGTGGAACTGGGTGCACCAACATTGCTCTGGAAGCTAACAGGGGCCTTGTGTGCAGGAGAGCACTTGAGATGTGCTGCCCTCCTGCTGTGTCCTCTTCCAGTGGGTGCAGGTCCCTCAGCCTCTCCTCACCAGGCAGTGCTCCAGTCCCCTCATCATCCTCAGCAGTTCCTGTCCCTCTTCAACTGGGGAGCCCCAAACTGAAGGCAGCTCTCAAGATGAGGTCTCAGCAGGGCAGAGCAGAGGGGCAGGAGAACCTCCCTGGATCTGCTGGACACTCTGCTCAGTGCCCCCCAGGACCCCATTGGCTGTCTTGGCCCCCAGGGCACATTGCTGTGCCATGGATGTTCTCCCCCAGGTCCCTCTCCTTGGGGCTGCTCTCCAGCAGGCACCTCTCAGGCTGTCCTTCTGCAATTCATCACTCCCCTCCAGGTGCAGGACACCAGCCCCAGGGCACTGCATCCCTCCCGGCCCTGCTGTGCTCCAGCATGAGGAGGATTTTTTTCCCTGTGAGGGTGCCAGATCCCTGGAGCAGGCTGCCCAGGGGGGCTGTGGAGTCTCTCTCTCTGGAGATATTCAAACCCTGCCTGGATGTATTCCTGTGTGACCTGCTCTGAGTGATGCTGCCCTGGCAGGGGTTGGACTGGATGAGCCTTGGAGGTCCCTTCCAGCCCGTGTGTGACCTGCTCTGGGTGCTCCTGCCCTGGCAGGGGGGCCTGAACCCTGCTCTTTTAACAGCAAGAAAGAAATTTCATCTGACAACTTGAAGATTTTTGTCTGTGTTTAATGAGATGGGAAAATTCCATGGGATGCATGGAAAAATTCCATGGGATGCATGCAGGCACAGGCTGTGGGTGTAAAATGAGAGCAGGAAGAGGCTCACTGCTGCCCCTCACCTGTTATGCAAAGTGGCAAAAGGAAAATGTTCTACATGGAAACATCTTCAATAAAGTTATTTATTCTTCCTGCTGCTCGTTTGGGTTGGTTCTACACTGTAAAGTGGTTTGTGTGTTACTGATGTTGGGCTGCTCCCAAACAATGCATAAATCCCAGCAGGGCAGGGCTGGGAGAGGACCTCCCAAGGTCAGCCAGTCCAAGCCCCCTGCCAGGGCAGGAGCAGCCAGGACAGGGCACACAGAACACAGCCCCGGGGAGGTTGGAAGCTCTCCACACAAGGACACTGCACAGCCTCTCTGGGCAGCCTGCTCCAGGCCTCCACCACCCTCACAACAAACAACTTTCTCCTCCTGCTCAGGTGGCACCTCCTGGGCTCCACTTTGTGCCCATTGCCCCTGGGCACCACTGAGCAGAGCCTGGCCCCAGCCTCTTGCCCCCAGCCTTTAGCTGTTGCTGAGCATTGCTCAGCTGCCCTCTGGGGCTGCTCTTCTGCAGGCTCTCAGCCCCAGGGCTCTCAGCCTTTGCTGCTCCCAGAGCTGCTCCAGGCCCCTCAGCAGCTCTGCAGCCTCCCCTGGGCTCTCTCCAGCAGTTCCCTGAGCCTCTTGAGCTGGGGAGCCCAGCGCTGGACCCAGCACTGCAGCTGTGGCCTGGCTAGGGCAGAGCAGAGGAGGAGACCCTCCCTCGACTCGCCAGCCACAGCCACCTGCTGGCCCTGAGGCCACCACTCCCCGTCCTGCCCCCGCGGCCGCGCTCCGCTCCCACCGGCGCCGCTCCGCCGCGGCCCCCGCCCGCATGCGCCGTGCCCCGGAAGCGCTGCGCGGGGTCGGGGCAGGACGGAGCCATGCTGGGGGTGCTGCGGCTGCCGCGGGCCGGCCTGGCCCCGGGCCTCCTGCAGCAGCTGCAGCGCAGACACCCGCAGGTACGGCAGCGGCACAGGGCGGGGAGCGTGGCCGTGGCCGTGAGCACAGCCTCCTGGGGCAGCCTGTCGGGGCCGAGCCCGCCCAGGGACGCGTTGACCCGGATCCGGGGGCACAGCTTCTCGGGGCAGCACTTCGGGGCCGAGCCCGCCCAGGGACTCGCTAGCCCCGGGCCGGGGCACAGCCTCCTGGGGCAGCCTGTCGGGGCCGAGCCCGACCAGGGACTCGCTAACCCCGGACCGGGGCACAGCCTGTCGGGGCCGAGCCCACCCAGGGGCTCGCTAGCCCCGGGCCGGGGCACAGCCTCTCGGGGCAGCACTTCGGGGCCGAGCCCACCCAGGGACTCGCTAGCCCCGGGCCGGGGCACAGCCTCTCGGGGCAGCCTGTCGGGGCCGAGCCCACCCAGGGGCTCGCTAGCCCCGGGCCGGGGCACAGCCTCTCGGGGCAGCTTGTCGGGGCCGAGCCCACCCAGGGGCTCGCTAGCCCCGGGCCGGGGCACAGCCTCTCGGGGCAGCTTAGAGACTGAGCCCACCCAGGGACTCGCTAGCCTGGGACCGCGTTGGCTTCCCTCTTGTTACCGAGGCCTTGGGAGGGAGGAGAAGGTGATGGCGGCAGGGAGAGGACGGAGCCGGCAGGCAGCAGAGCATCATCAGCTGCCGGAAAACCCTTCAGGGCCTCGATCAGGTGAACAGGAGGGAGAATAGGGATTGAACCGCGGGACGCAGCCCGCAAGGGCTCTGCCTGGTTTCCTGTAGCGTGGTGCGGAGCTGAGGGATGCGACCCTGAAGAGCCTGGAAGGGGGCAGATTGCTTTCGGTGAGCCGTTGGACTGGGGCCACGGCAGAGCAGTGCCGCTGGAAGCCTGCTTGGTGGCACAAGGAGCTGCCTTCGGTGCTGCCCGGGGAGGTGGTGGAGTCACCCAAGCCTGGCTGCGTTTCAGGGTGGTTTGAGGAGGTGTTTTAAGGTGAATCTAAGTTGGGCTTGGTGATCCTGAGGGGCTCTGCCAACCTGGGTTATGGCTGAGATCGGTATCTTAGGCTCACAGCCTGGTTTGGCTTTTAAAGGGACCTTAACAATGGGCAGGGAACACCTCCCAGGTTGCTGGAAGCCTCATCCAAGCCTGGCCCTGAAACACCTCCAGGGAGGTTGTGGAGCACAGAAGCACCGAATGTGATCGAAGATCACATTCGGTGCTTCTGTGCTCCACAACCTCCCTGGGCAACCTGTGCCCAAGTGCCTCCTCACCCAGGCAGTTTTGCCAACCCCTGATCTCCCTTTCCAGCTTGTGCTGCCCTGCTGCAGGCTGTGCTCTTCCTCAGCCCTTCCCAACGAGAGGATCCGCAACATCGGCATCTCGGCGCACATCGACTCGGGCAAGACGACGCTGACCGAGAGGATCCTCTTCTACACGGGCAGGATAGCACAGATGCATGAGGTCAGCTGCCCACAGGGCCCCACAGCTGCTCTGCCTGCACTCCTCGAGTGGGTTGGGGTTGGAAAAGGGCTTGCAGCAAGAGCAGTGTGGGCAGCAGGGCGAGGGAGGGGATTCTGCCCCTTGGCTCTGCTCTCCTCAGACCCCACCTGCAGTCCTGGGGGCACTTCTGCAGCCCCCAGCACAAGCAGGACATGGAAGTGGTGGCCTCCTCTGGCCTGGCTCCAACAAGATGCTGAGAGGGCTGCAGCAGCTCTGCTCTGAGCGCAGGCTGAGAGAGTTGGGGCTCTGCAGCCTGGGGAAGGCTTCCAGGAGAGCTTGGAGTGGCCTTGCAGGATCTGCAGGGGGCTGCAGGAGGGCTGGGGAGGGACTATTGACAAGGTCTGGTAATGAGAGGAGGAGGAGGAATGTATTTGGAGTGGCAGAGGGGAGATTGAAACTGGATGTTAGGAAGGAGTGAGGGTCGTGAGAGACTGGCACAGGTTGCCCCGGGAGGCTGTGGAGCACAGAATGTGACCTCTTTGGGCCCCTTCCAGCCCCCAGCGTCCTGTGTGATCCTGTGTGTGTGTGGGAGCTGATCAGAGAAGGTGCTTGGGGGGACCTTAGAGCAGGTTTGCAGTCAGGGGGGCTGGAGGGGCTGCAGGAAAGCTGGCAAGGGGCTGTGTGTAAGGGGCTGTGTTGGCAGGATGGGGGCAGTGGTGTGAAAGCAGAGCAGGGCAGGTTTAGAGTAGGCATTAGGAAGAAGCTCTTTACTGTGAGGGTGGTGAGACACTGGCATGGGTTGTCCAGAGCCGTTGTGGACACTTGGTCCCTGGTGGTGTTGATAACCAGGCTGGATGAGGCCTGGAGCAAGCTGGGCTGGTGGGAGGTGTCCCTGCCCATGGCAGGGGGCTGGAGCTGGAGGAGCCTCAAGGGGCATGGCAGCTGAAGCCATTGTGGGGCTCTGTGAGGCAGAGCACACAGAGCTGCCCTTGTCAGCTGCAGGAGTGTGGCCCTGTGCAAGCCACACTGCAGGGTGATTTCCTGTGGGTTTCTGGTAGATCCCTTTGTCAGGAGTGATCCTCAGCAGAGCAGAACACAGCTGAGGCTGCAGGGAAAAAAGTCACACTTCAAAATCGTGGAACCATTTTGGTAGGAAGAGACCTTCAAGATGAGCAAGTCCAGACCTCACCCCAGCACTGCCACTGACCCATGGCCCTCAGCCCTGCTGGTGTGGGGACTGCAGCACTGCCCTGGGCAGCCTGGGCCTGACCTGCTTTTCTTCCCTGTGTGATGCTCAGCTTCCCAAGCACCCTCCCACACGTGCCAAGGCCTTCCTTAGCTCCCCTGTGCTGTGGTTTTTGTCCCAAGGTGAAAGGTAAGGATGGGGTTGGAGCTGTGATGGACTCCATGGAGCTGGAGCGCCAGCGAGGAATCACCATTCAGTCTGCTGCCACCTACACCATGTGGAAGGACACCAACATCAACATCATAGACACACCAGGTGAGGGCAGGCCTGGGGTGGGGAGGTGCCTGTTCCATCGTGGGCACAAAGTGGGCATGGGCCTGACTTTGGTGAGCTCCTAGGAGCGTTTGGGTTGGAACAGACCTCGGAGTTCATGAGCAGAGGCCTGGAGCTGCTCTGCTCTGAGGAGAGACCGAGGCAGTTGGGGCTGTGCAGGCTGGAGAGGAGAAGGCTCCCAGGTGACCTTCTTGTGGCCTTCCAGGATCTTAAGGGGGCTACAGGAAAGCTGGGGAGGGACTTTTGAGGCTGTCAGGGAGTGACAGGACTGGGGAGAATGGAGCAAAGCTGGAAATGGAGAGAGTCAGCCTGGAGCTTAGAAAGAAGTTGTTCAGCATGAGGGTGGTGAGAGCCTGGCAGGGGTTGCCCAGGGAGGTGGTGGAAGCCTGATCCCTGGAGGTGTTTAAGGCCAGGCTGGCTGAGGCTGTGGGCAGCCTGCTCTGGTGTGAGGTGTCCCTGGGCATGGCAGGGGGTTGGAGCTGGATGGTCTTCGTGGTCCCTTCCAACCCTGACTGATTCTATGACTGTGTCCAGGCACTGTCAGGGCACCACTAACCCATGGCCTCCAGCAGCACATCTCCACAGCTTCTGAATCCCTTCCATTCAGCCACTGCCCTGAGCAGCCTGTTCCATACCTTGATAGTTAATTTTGGGGATGTCCAACCTAAACCTCCCCTTTCTTGTCCTGTCACTTGTTAGCTGGGAGAAGAGACCAACCCCACCTGGCTCCCCTCAGCCAGAAGATCTCCCATAGCCTGCTCTTAGAATCAGAGGATGGTTTAGTTTGGAAGGAACCTCAAAGCTCAGCCAGTTCCAAGCCCCTGCCTGTGGCAGGGACACTTCCCACTGGAACAGGTCACTCAAGGCCTCATCCAGCCTGGTCTTGAACACCTCCCTGGGCAACCTGTGCCAGTGTCTCCCCACCTTCAACCTGTGCCAGTCTCTCCCCACCCTTGCTTCTTCCTAACATCCAGTTTCAATCTCCCCTCTGCCAGTTCAAACCCATTCCTCCTCCTCCTGTCGTTACAAGACCTTCTCCACACTGCACACCCTCAGCTACTCCTCCCCAGCCTTGTTCTGCAGACCCTTGCCCAGCTTAGTTGCCCTTCTCTGGACACACTGCAGCCCCTCAGTGTCTCCATGTCGCTGTTGCTGTGCAGCTGGGGCCTGCTTTGCTGTGGCTCTTTGTTGCAGCAAACAGTTCCTGGTTACCATTATCACCTGTGAGGTGCTTGAGCATGTCCAGAGAAGGGCAGCAAGGCTGGGGAGGGGCCTGGAGCACAGCCCTGTGAGGAGAGGCTGAGGGAGCTGGGGGTGTGCAGCCTGCAGAAGAGGAGGCTCAGGGCAGAGCTCATTGCTGTCTGCAGCTCCCTGCAGGGAGGCTGTAGCCAGCTGGGGTTGGGCTCTGCTGCCAGGCACCCAGGGACAGAACAAGGGGATACAGCCTGCAGTTATGCCAGGGCAGGTTCAGGCTGGATGTGAGGGGGAAGTTCCTGGCAGAGAGAGTGATTGGCACTGGAATGGGCTGCCCAGGGAGGTGGTGGAGTCGCCGAGCATGGAGGTGTTGAAGAGGAGGCTGCATGAGGCACTTGGTGCCAGGGATTAGGTAATCAGGTAGGCTGAACTGGATGATCTCAGGGGTCTTTTCCAGCCTGCTTAACTCTGTGACTCATGGAGGGGTCTTGGTTGTTCCTCAGGCCACGTGGACTTCACCATCGAAGTGGAGCGATCGCTGAGGGTCCTGGATGGAGCTGTCCTGGTGCTGTGTGCTGTTGGAGGGGTCCAGTGCCAGACAATCACTGTCAACAGGCAGATGACACGTTACAGTGTGCCCTTCCTCACCTTCATCAACAAGCTGGACAGGCAGGGCTCCAGCCCAGCCCGGGCAGTGCAGCAGCTGAGGTATGCAGCACTGCTCCCAGAGCAGCTTAATGTGAAAGGTACTGAGGAGGCTTCTCCTGGGGGGTCTGTAGCTGTAGGTTTGGAGGCTCACAGATGTCAGGGGTTGGAAGAGACCCAAAGAGCTCATCCAGTCCAACCCCTGCCAGAGCAGGACCATCCAATCTAGCTCAGGGCACACAGGAACACATCCAGACAGGCCTGGAAAGGCTCCAGAGAAGGAGACTCCACAACCTCTCTGGGCAGCCTGTGCCAGGGCTCTGGGACCCTTCCAGGCAAGAAGTTCCCCCTTGTGTTGAGCTGGAACCTCCTGTGGAACTCCATTGGAGGTTTAATCTTCATCTGAGCTGCAGTTCCTCAGGGCAGCCAAGTGCTGGTGTCAGCCCAGGCTGCAGTGCTGAAGAGTTGGGAGGTTGACATTTCTTCTCTTGGTGGAACCTGAGACCTCAGGAGGTGGCAGCCCTGGTGGCTGAGCAGCAGCCCTGGTGGGCTTTTGGCTCAGGCCACAGCAGAGAGGAGACTGATTCTGTGCAGGAGGGGGCTGCAGTTCCAGAGCCCCTGGAGCAGAGGGGAGCAGTCCCTCTTTGCCCCAGCTGAGTTGTGCTCTCTCTCTCTCACAGGTCCAAGCTGAAGCACAATGCAGCTTTTGTTCAGATTCCAATCGGGCTGGAGGGCAACTTCCAAGGAGTCATAGACCTGGTGGAAGAGAGAGCTGTGTACTTCGATGGGGCACTGGGGTGAGCTGCCAGCCCTGCACGGCTCTGGGTGGAGCAAAAGACCTTGCCCGAGGAGCTGCTCATTAGTTCTCACCAGCAGGGCTTGGACTTGACCTTGAAGGTCTCTTCCAGCCAGAAAGATTTAGTGGCCCTGTTCAGTGGTGCCCCTGTGTGTGTGCAGCCAGAGCCTGCTGCAGTGGTGCCCAGAGGTGCTGCTGTGTGTGTGTGCAGGCAGAGGCTGGTGCAGGATGCCCGGGGGTGCTGCTGTGTGCCCGGGGGTGCTGATGTGTGTGTGTGCAGGCAGAGCCTGCGCTATGCCGAGGTCCCGGCGGAGCTGCGGGCGGAGGCAGCGGAGCGGCGCCGGGAGCTGATCGAGTGCGTGGCCAACGCTGATGAGCAGCTCGGGGAGATGTTTCTGGAGGAGAAGATTCCTACAGCTGCTGAGTTGAAGGTAGCTTGGTTGTGGTTCTGCTTCCTCCAGCAGTGTTACCTTACAGTGCAGATCAAGGGCAGGAGGCTGGGGCCAGGCTCTTCCCTGTGGTGCCCAGGGACAGCAGAAGGGGCAGTGGGCACAGACTGGACCCCAGGGAGGTTCTGTGTAGAGATGAGGAGGAAGTTGTTTGGTGTGAGGGTGGTGGAGGCCTGGAGCAGGCTGCCCAGAGAGGCTGTGGAGTGGTCCTTGGGTGGAGAGCTTCCAACCCCCCCGGGCATGGTGCTCTGGGCCAGCTGCTGTGGGTGCCCTGCTGGAGCAGGGGGTTGGACGTTGAAGGATCTCTGAGGGTCCCTTCCAACCCAAACCAGCCTGTGGAAGTTACTGCTTCTTGTGCCAGTTTGATGTCACTTTCCCTCCAAGTGCACGTCCCCCTCAGGAGAGGTGACCTGTGCAGGGCAGCTCCACTTGTGCAGTCCTCAGGGTGAGCTCTGCTGATGCAGCCTCACAGAGGCCTCCTCTTAGACTGCTGGAGGTCCGAGCTGGCAGCCTGCTGGCCCCCCGTGGGGCTGGCAGGGGGACTGGCAGGTCCTTTAAGCTCTGTAGTTGCCTGATGAGGCCTCCCGAGTGACTTCAGCAGGAGTTTCAGGCAGGCCAGGTGCAGGACCTTGGCTGAGCCAAGGAGGGGCAGTGCCACACGTGGGCTGGCTCTGCTGTGCCCTGAGTGGGAAGGTCACTGGAGGCCATCTGCTGCTGGGGAGCTGCTGCTGGGCTGGGTCACATTTGCCTCCTGGCCCCGCGGGCTGGGAGTGTAACTCAAGCACACGAAGCTGGAGACACAGAGCAGCCTGCTGGGCTGTGTCCCTTGGCACAGAACCGCTCGGGGCTGTGTGCTTGGACTTGGTGTGGTTGATAGACAGGAGGCAGTGGCCTCACGCTGCCCCAGGGGAGGTTTGGTTGGATACAAGGAAGGATTTCTTCCCCAAAAGGGTTGCCAAGGCCCAGCCCAGGCTGCCCAGGGCAGTGGTGGAGTCCCCATCCCTGGAGGGGTTTCAGAGCCCTGGAGATGAGGTGCTGAGGGCCACGGTTCAGCGGTGAGCAGGCAGTGCTGGGGGAAGGCTTGGCCCAGATCATCTTCAAGGTCTTCTCCAAGCAATTCCCTGACCCCTGTGGCTGGACTTTGCCCTCACTGCACACTGGGTGCCTGGGTCTGCATGGAGCCTCCTCGGAGACTGGCACCTGCCTGGCATGGCCCTTCCTACCTCCTCCTGCTTTTCACTGCCTGCAGTTGGGTTCTGCAATAGGTAGCTGAGGAAAAGAAGCCAAACTGAGACAGAGGTGTTACAAGCAGGAGCTGCTTCTGAGTAGATCACAAGTGCACAGGATGTCAGGGGCTGGAAGGGACCCAAAGAGCTCTTCAGTGTAACCCCCCTGCCAGAGCAGGACCATCCAAGCTAGCTCAGGGCACACAGGAACACATCCAGACAGGCCTGGAAAGGCTCCAGAGAAGGAGACTCCACAACCTCTCTGGGCAGCCTGTGCCAGGGCTCTGGGACCCTTCCAGGCAAGAAGTTGCCCTTGTGCTGAGCTGGAACCTGCTGTGCTGCAGCTTCCATCCACTGCTGCTTGTCCTGTCCCAGGGAGCAGTGAGCAGAGCCTGTCCCCCCTCCTGACCCCCAGCCTCAGATAGTTGTGGCATTGATTAGATCCCCTCTCAGTCTTCTCCAGGTCCTGCTGGCCCAGCTGACCTTGGGGCTTCCTTGCTCACTCAGGACTTGAATCCAGTTTGGGGCTTCCTTGCTCACTGAGGGACTTTAACCATAACTGTAGCCCTCTTGTGTATGGGGGGGATGTACTGGGGATGGATCTGTCCAGGAGGGAGTGCAGGAATCTCCATGCCCCAGCTTGGCCTGAGGCACAAGGTACCAAGCAAGTCCCCCTCTGGTTGCTAACCAGGCAGGTAATTATCCCAGTAATTAACTACCACTTGCAACTGCTTCCACTCTTTAGTTATTCCAGTGAGTAACTCCTGCTGATGAACCCTGAGCTTGGATAAAGACAGAAATGAAACAGCAGCTTTAGAGACCTTCACCTGGCAGAGGGGACAATCCTGTAGGCCACTTCAGATCCTGGCAGGTAGCCCTAAGGTCTCCCTGGAGCCTTCCCCAGGCTGAGCAGCCACAACTCTCAGCCTGTCCTGACAGGAGGGGTTCCCCAGGCCTCTGACCGTCTTATGGCCTCCTCTGGAGCCTCTGCAGCAGTTCAGATGACTCCTGGAGGGGCTGATGTGGTTAACCATCGTGGCTAGCATCCCTGGAGGTGTTTAAGGCCAGGCTGGCTGAGGCTGTGGGCAGCCTGCTCTCGGGTAGGGTGTCCCTGGGCATGGCAGGGGGGTTGGCACTGGCTGCTCCTTGTGGTGCCCTCCAGCCCTGCCTGATTCTGTGATCTTGTAGCTTACCCAAGCAGCTCTGGCTTGGAGCAGGCCTGGGGAGCTGGCATCATCTAGTGGCAGGAGGAGGTGGGACAGAGGTGGAACAGAGGTGGCTTCGGCAGGGTGGGGAGGGCAGCAGCCAGCTTCTGGGCACCCTCAGGGCAGAGAGCTGCCATGGCTGCTGGGCGCTGCTGGCGCTCAGCTGTGCCCAGCACCACCCTGTGCCACTCGGCTGCAGGGCACTGCATGCTCAGCCACTCTCTCTTGCCCAGCTTGCCAGGAGACCCTGGAAGGGTTCTCAGGAGGGTTTCAGCTTCAGGTGACCACGGATTGGCTCTTCTGTTGTGCTTTTAAAGCCTCCTTCATCCCAGGCTGCTGGCACTTCACTCCTGGAGCCCTGCCCTGCCTGACTCCCTCTGCCAGGAGTTTCCCACCAAGGTTTTGAAGGCTCTCATCTCGATTTCATGGCTCTAAACCTGTGCTGTGACTAAATGAGGCACCTAAACCAGAAAGGAAGCATCCTGCCCTCACCAGGGGAGCACTGGTGCCCAGGGAGGTTGTGGATCACAGCCTCAGGAGACCATCAAGAGCCTCCTGAGTCTTTTGGGGTTCTCACTGTATTTCTTGTTCTGTTTTAAGTTGAATTTAAGATGGGGGGAGGAGAGCCCAAACCTCTCACCCTGCTCTGGAATTCTGGTGAGCACCTTTCATGGGAAGCTCTTGTGCAGGAGGTTAACTGTGGGGGAGGATCTGCTTCAGTCCAGGAGGAGAGATGACCAGAGAGAGAATCTGGACTGCTGCAGGGCTGGAACCACCTCAGGCTCCTGCAGCTGCTGCAGCAGCAGGGCTGACACCCTGATATTTTTCAGCTTGCCATCAGAAGAGCAACACTGAAGAAATCTTTCACCCCAGTGCTGGTGGGAAGTGCTTTAAAGAACAAAGGAGTGCAGCCACTGCTGGATGCTGTCCTGGACTATCTCCCCAATCCTGCTGAGGTTGACAACTATGCTATACTGAACCAGGGGTGAGTGGGGTCAGCAGTGGGCTCAGACTTCCAACCCCCTGCCATGGGCAAGGACACCTCCCCACCAGCCCCAGGGTGCTCAGGGCCTCATCCAGCCTGGCCTTGAACACCTCCAGGGAGGTTGTGATCAAAGATTACATTGAGTGCTTCTGTGCTCCACAACCTCGCTGGGAAACCTGTGCCAAAGTCCCTCCCCAGCTCTCCTGGAGCCCCTTCAGGCACTGGAAGGCTGCTCCAGGGTCATCCAGGGAGTTGTCTGTGAGCAGCTTTGATTCTGTCACAAACCTGTGGAACTGGAGGCCCTCAGGGCTTTGGGGTTGATGTCCAAAGCAGTGCAAACATGGAGCAGGAGACTGCTAAGAGGACACAGCAGTGTTGCTCAGTGAGGTTACATAAAATAGTGCTGAGTGCTCTTCAGGCTCAATTTAGTTGTGGCTGTTCAGGCTGGAGAAGGCTGCAGGGAGACCTCAGAGCAACCTGCCAGGAGCTGAAGGGGCTGCAGGAGAGCTGGGGAGGGACTTTGGACAAGGGCTGGGAGTGCCAGGAGGAAGGACAATGGCTTTGGGCTGGGAGAGGGGAGAGTGAGAGTGGAGAGGAGGAAGAAACTGTTGGCAGTGAGGGTGGGGAGAGCCTGGCACAGGTTGCCCAGGGAGGCTGTGGAGCACAGAAGCACAGAATGGGATCACCCTGGAGAGAGTTCAACCTCCCTGGAGGTGTTCAAGGCCAGGCTGGATGTGGCCTTGAGCAGCCTGGGGCTGGTGGGAGGTGTCCTTGCCCATGGCAGGGGATTGGAACTGGTGACAGCACAAGGGGCAGTGGGCACAAAGTGGAGCCCAGGAGGTGCCACCAGAGCAGGAGGAGAAAGTTGTTTGTTGTGAGGGTGGTGGAGGCCTGGAGCAGGCTGCCCAGAGAGGCTGTGGAGTGTCCTTGTGTGGAGAGCTTCCAACCCCTCCTGGGCATTGTGCTGCTGGGCAAGCTGCTGTGGGTGCCCTGCTGGAGCAGGGCTTGGACTGGCTGAGCTCCAGAGGTCCCTTCCAACCCCACCCTGCTGGGATTCTGGGATACAAAGCTGTAGTGACACCTGACATGGTTTGAGCTTCCTCCTGGGGACTGCTGCACACTTCCTCAGGTATTTCCTGAGCACCTGGGAGCTGTCTGTGAGCAGCTTTGATTCTGTCACAAACCTGTGGAACTGGAGGCCCTTAGGACTAGCCTGAGGCTGAACTCAGGCTCAGAGGAGGCTGCCAGGTTTGCTTCAGCACACAAACTCCCTCTCTCTCTGTCTCTTGTTTTAAGGGATTCTCAGGATGGCACCAGGTTCCTGCTGAACTCTGCTCGAGATGATTCCCAGCCCTTTATAGGGTTGGCCTTTAAGCTGGAGGTAAGATCTGCCTCCTGCTCTCTCTCGTGGAGCAGACCCAGCAGAGAAGCAGGCCGTGGCCTGCAGGAGCTGTTGGTGCATGCAAGTCCTGCTCGTGCTGAGCTGCTGTGGGAAGTGCCTCTTGGTTTGGCGTCAGCACAGGCTGGGGCTGAGCTGTTGGACAGCAGCTCTGGGAAGAGGAGCTGGGAGTCCTGGTGGACAGCAGGATGGCCATGAGCCAGCAGTGTGCCCCTGGGGGTAAGAAGGACAATGGCATCCTGGGGTGCAGCCAGAGGAGTGCAGCCAGCAGGGCAAGGGAGGTTCTGCTCTGCTCTGTGCTGGGGAGGCCACAGCTGAGTGCTGCCTCCAGCTCTGGGCTCCCTGGTTTGAGGACAGGGACTTGCTGGAGAGGGTACAGCCATCAGACCCACCAGTGCTGCCCAGGTGGAGGTTTCTAACTGGGTGATATGCCTCAAATTCTTCCTGAGCCTCACAGGAAAGGCCTGGGGGGGTCCTTTGCTTCAGGAGGCCAATCCTGGGCTTGCTTTACAGTTGAGAGCAGCAGAGACAGAAGAGGATTTGGGAGTGCAGAGCTGTACCTGAGCAGGCTGTTTGCTCCCTGGACAGCAGCAGCTGGGGTCTCATCAGGAGATGGGGTGCCCAAACTGCTGAGCTCACCTCTGCTTCAGCTGGGGAGGTTTGGGGTGGTGAAGTGAGAGAAGAGAATGGGCAGGAGATGCCAAGTGACAGCTGAGGGCAGGCTGCAAAGCAGACTTTGATCCTCGTGTTCGGTAGTGGGAACTGGAACCAAGAGCAGGCACTGGAGGTGCTGCTCCTCAGGTCTTGGCTTCCAGAGGGCTTCTCTCTGACCCTGTGATGGCTTTTGATGCCAGGCTGGTCGCTTTGGGCAGCTGACCTACATCAGGGTGTACCAGGGGATGCTGAAGAAGTCAGACTACATCTACAACACCAGGACCGGCAAGAGGGTGCGCGTCCAGCGCCTGGTGCGGATGCACTCCGACAACATGGAGGTGAGTGCAAGCTGCAGCCCACAGGGACTGCCTCCTGAGTTCCCCCTCCAAACCAGCTCCTGCCTGCTCAGCTGCCTCTGAACTGGCAGCTTTCTGCCTGGGTTGGTGATTCCTGCTTGCTTGGAGCTCTTGGTGCAGCTCTGAGACGCTGCAGTCGGCTCTGATGTATCATGCAGCGGTGCAGCAGCTCACTGGAGGCCTTCAGCTCCTGCTGGACCCCAGGGATCAGTTTTGGGGCCAGCCTTGTTCAGCATCTTCATCACCAACGTGGATGAAGGGACAGAGGGGAGCCTCACAGGGTGCACTGGATTGGAAGGGGCCCTCAAAGGCTCATGTCCAACCTCCCGCAGGCAGCAGGGACACCTCCAGCTGGAGCAGGCTGCCCAGGGCCAGTCACAGGAGGAGTGGCTGACACCTTCCATGCTGGGCTGCCACTCACTGAGACCTGCTCAGGCTGCAGAGCTGGGGCAGAGGAACCTCAGGAATCCAGCAAGGGCAAGGGTAGGGTCCTGACCCCGAGGAGGAGCAGCCCCTGCAGCAGCACAGGGCAGGGGGCAGCTGCTGGAGAGCAGCTCCGAGGAGAAGGAGCTGACAGTGCTGGGGGCAGCGAGGTCACTGTGAGCCAGCAATGGCCCTCGGGGCCAAGGCCAGTGGGGTCCTGGGGTGCATGAGGAAGAGTGTGGGCAGCAGGCTGAGGGAGGTTCTCCTTCTGCTCCACTCTGCCCTGGTGAGGCCACAGCTGGAGTCCTGGGACCGGTTCTGGGCTCCCCACTTCTAGAGGGACAGAGCTGTGGAGTCTGCTTCTCTGGGAAGCTTCCAACCCCCCCGGGCACTGTGCTGCTGGGCAGGCTGCTGGGAGTAGGGCTGGATGATCTGCAAGCCCCCCCATGCTGGGGGGCTGGGATGCCTGCTGAGGTGGAACACTTTTTGCCCAAGCAGCATTACAAAATGGCTTTGAGCTGATAGCTAAAGCAGGGCAGCTGTGGACTCATCTCCATGTTCCAGACTTGTCAGGGAAAGGAAGCAGGTTGTGGAGTTCTTGCACTCAAAGTTGAGTCTCAAGTTATGCAGATCCTTCCCAGGCAGGGTTCCTGGCCCCTCACATCCCTGCCTGAACACAGCTCTTGTGGCTTCCTTCACATCCCAGCCTGGACACAGCTCTTGTGGCTTCCTTCATATCCCAGCCTAGACACAGCTCTTGTGGCTTCCTTCACATCCCAGCCTGGACACAGCTCTTGTGGCTCCCTTCATATCCCAGCCTAGACACAGCTCTTGTGGCTTCCTTCACATCCCAGCCTGGACACAGCTCTTGTGGCTCCCTTCATATCCCAGCCTAGACACAGCTCTTGTGGCTTCCTTCACATCCCAGCCTAGACACAGCTCTTGTGGCTTCCTTCACATCCCAGCCTGGAACGCAGCTCCTGTTGCTTCCTTCACGTCCTTACACCAGCAGAAGTTGGCATCCAGGCTGAGTTCTCCTTGCTGTGCCTTGAGTAAAGTGGGAGAACTCTGGAGAGGCCTTTAGCAGAGCTGGGGGTGGCAGAGGAGCTGAACCCCAAGTCTTTAAGCACAGTGTTTGGGTAGCTCCCCAGCAGCAGCTCTGGGTGTGACTGCACTTCTCTTTCTGAAGGACGTAGATGAAGTCTATGCAGGAGACATCTGTGCCCTCTTTGGGATTGACTGTGCCAGTGGGGACACCTTCACTGACAAAACAAGTACAGACATCTCCATGGTGAGTCCACCTCCAGGGCATGGCCTTGCTCTGGGAAGGACACTGAGGGGCTGGAGAAGGGGCAGCAAAGCTGGGGAAGGGTCTGGAGAGCAGGGCTGGGGAGGAGCAGCTGAGGGAGCTGGGAGTGTGCAGTGTGAGGAAGAGGAGGCTGAGGGCAGAGCTCATTGCTCTCTGCAGCGCCCTGGGAGGAGGCTGCAGCCAGCTGGGGGTTGGTTTCCTTTCCCAGGTAGTGGACAGGATGAGAGGAAATGTCCTGGAGGGGAGACTTGGGTTGGACACCAGGAACAGTGTCTGTCATAAAAGGGTTGTCAAGTCCTGGCCCAAGCTGCCCAGAGAGGCAGAGTCTCCATCCCTGCAGGGCTTAGTAAGTTGTGGAGATGTGGTGCTGAGGGCCATGGCTTAGTGGTGAGCAGGTAGTGCTGGGTCCAACCCTAGCTTCAGAGGTCAGCTCCCACCCAGGGATCAGTGCTTGTGACCAGACTCTTGGGGAGAAACGACCTGGAAATGACCTGGCAGGCATGGTGGAGCTCCAGTGTGTGATCCTCTTCCTCTCTGGCACTGCAGGAATCAATCCACATCCCTGACTCTGTCATCTCAGTGGCCATGAAGCCTTCCAACAAGGTAGGATTCTTCCTGACTGAGCTACATCTCCTCTGCTGCTTTCTGTGTGGTTGGCAGTCAGTGATGGGGGCAGAGGCTGACATGAGCTGTTTGCAGTGCTCCACCTCACTCAGCACACAGCTGCCAGATGGCAGCACTTGGGCACCAGGGGGGTGTGAGTCCTGGGCCCTCCTGAAAGCGGACCTGAAGCACCTGGGGCAGAAATGCAGCTCTAAAGCCTGCTTGGGTGCCAGAAGATCACCTCGGGAGGGTGGAGGGGAAGACTTGAGACCTTTTGGGTGTGTGGGTGCTGAGGCTGCTGCTGTGTGGATGCCCTCTGAGGGCTCTGCTTGCCTTCCAGAATGACTTTGATAAGTTCTCCAAGGGCCTGAGCCGCTTCACCAGGGAAGATCCCACCTTCAGGATCCACTTCGACAACGAGAGCAAGGAGACCATCGTGTCAGGCATGGGGGAGCTGCACCTGGAGATCTATGCCCAGGTGAGGTGGCAGCAGACCCCACCTGGGCCTCCCAGCCCCTCCCTTTCTGCCTGAGCCCAAAACTTGTCTGCATCTGGGCAACTGGTGGCACCCCTCAGACCCTCTGTTGGGTCTCCCAGAACAGGAGGTGGTTTGAGCTGCACAACTCCACTCAGCTTTCGTGCAAGGCAGGGCTGTGGTGTGCCAGGAATGTTGAGAGCTTCCCAGCAGGAAGTTCTCTGGCATTATAGTATCAGAGAAGAGGCAGGGCAGGGGAGGGGCAGTGCTGGGCTGGCAGGTTGGGAAGTTGGAGCCCTGAGCAGGTTCCAGCCAGGGCCCAGCACCTCAGCACACAGCTCCTGGGGCAAAGAAGTGGTACCCAAAGGGATGGTCACAGAATTGTCAGGGCTGGAAGGGACCACAAGGACCATCCAGCTCCAACCCCCTGCCATGCCCAGGGACACCTCACACCAGAGCAGGCTGCCCACAGCCTCATCCAGCCTGGCCTTAAACACCTCCAGGGATGAGGCTTCCACCACCTCCCTGGGCAGCCCCTGCCAGGCTCTCACCACCCTCATGCTGAACAACTTCTTCCTCACCTCCAGGCTGACTCTCCCCATTTCCAGCTTTGTTCCATACCCCCCAGTCCTGTCACTCCCTGACAGCCTCAAAAGTCCCTCCCCAGCTTTCTGTAGCCCCCTTAAAGGTGAACAATTGCAGCTGCTTGGGGAAGGGCCTTAACTTCTTAGCTTTTGGAGACTTTCTCCCTCTTCAGTATTGAAGATTCTTTTCTCCATCCCTTAGAAGCCACTGAGATGTGGTGCTGAGAGCTTAGCCCCAGGCTTGGAGGAGTTAGAGAATGGTTGGCCTCCAACTTGAAGGGTTTTTGAAAGCAAAAGGAGTTCTCTGGTTCTCTCCAGTGCTGCTATTCTGACAGCTACTTGGCTCAGGCAGAATAGATCTCAGATCCCAGGCAGCAACTTTTTGGTCCAGCCATAACAATCCTTTCTTTGTTAAGCACTGAGCTCTGTGTGGCAGCTTTGGCTCCTAAGCAGTTCTGCAGTTAGGCACTCCCTGAGCACTGCAGACTCCCAAAATGTCCTGTTCCTGCCTTCTGAAACCATTCCACAGTAAGAGATGATGCAGGCAGGGGGGAGGAGTTAGTTGCAGTGATTTATTTGTTTCAAGCTGATCTCTGGTTTTGACTCTTAACACAGTAATGATGAAAGGGTGAAGATGAGGTTTGTGTTGGGAAGCTCCAAGCTGACTGAACAATGAGTGGTGTTCCCCTTCCCTGAGTGTAAACAGCACCTGAAGGGACCCAGAGGGACTTCTCCAGAGGGGGTCTGAGCCAGGCCAAGGGGGAATGATTTGGAGCTGAGGCAGAGCAGGGGGAGAGTGGGGCTGAGGCAGAAGTTGTTGAGTGTGAGGGTGGTGAGAGCCTGGCACAGGCTGCCCAGGGAGGCTGTGGCTGCCTCCTGCCTGGGAGTGCTCATGGCCAGGCTGGGTGAGGCCTTGAGCAGCTGAGTCCAGCTGAGAGGTGTCCCTGGGCATGGCAGGGGTTGGAGGAGATGAGCTCTGAGGTTCCTTTCAACCTGAGCCCCTAAACAAGGGTGACTGCAGAATCCCAGAACAGTCTGGGTTGCAGGTGACCTCCAAAGGTCTCCCAGCCCAAGCCCTGCTCTCAGCAGGGACATCCTCCACCAGAGCTGCTTGCTCACAGCCTCCTCCAGCCTCACCTCGAAGACCTCCAGGCATGGAGCCTCAACCACCTCCCTGGGCAGCCTACTGCAGTGTTGCAGCAGCCTCCTGGTGCAGAACTTGTTCCTCACAGCCACTCTCAATCTGCTCTTGACAAATAATGCCAGTGAATAACTCAAACACTTAAACAGAACAGAAGAACCACACACCAGGACCCCCAGAATCAATCCAGCCCCAACCAAAAGTCTGAGTAACCCTGATGAGGCTTCCACAGTTCAGAAAGCCTGTAAATGAAATCGTTTCCACTGCATTGTCCCAGTGGGACAACTTCAGTTGCTTCTGCTCTCCCCTCTGCAGCGCATGGAGAGAGAATACAGCTGCCCCTGCACCATGGGAAAGCCAAAGGTGGCCTTCAGGGAGAGCATCTCCTCACCTGTCCCGTGAGTATTCTTGCTGGAGCAGAGGTGGTGGTGCAGTTTGATGAGGTGGCAGGGAAGTGCCCTTGGCATTATGGGATCAAAGCACAGTGTGTGCAGGAAGAGACCCGGCAAAGACAGGCCAAGGACTGGCCAAGAAGGCAAATGGTCTCCTGAGGTGCAGTGTGAGTGTGGCCAGCAGGGCAGGGGAGCTTCTCCCCCTCTCCTCTGCCCTAGGCAGGCCACAGCTGCAGTGCTGGGTCCAGCTCTGGGCTCCCCAGTTCAAGAGGGACAGGGAAGTGCTGGAGACAGCCCAGGGCAGGCTGCAAAGCTGCTGAGGGGCCTGGAGCAGCTCTGGGAGCAGCAAAGGCTGAGAGCCCTGGGGCTGAGAGCCTGCAGAAGAGCAGCCCCAGAGGGCAGCTGAGCAATGCTCAGCAACAGCTAAAGGCTGGGGGCAAGAGGCTGGGGCCAGGCTCTGCTCAGTGGTGCCCAGGGACAGCACAAGGGGCAATGGGCACAAAGTGGAGCCCAGGAGGTGCCACCTGAGCAGGAGGAGAAAGTTGTTTGTTGTGAGGGTGGTGGAGGCCTGGAGCAGGCTGCCCAGAGAGGCTGTGGAGTGTCCTTGTGTGGAGAGCTTCCAACCCCCCCTGGGCATTGTGCTGCTGGGCAAGCTGCTGTGGGTGCCCTGCTTTGGCACATCATCATGGACTGGATCATCTCCAGAGGTCATCTCCAGGTGCTGGGGCTCTCTGTGATTTCCTTGAGGAAGGACCTGTCCCTTCACCCCCTGGTTGCACCCCCCCAGCACCTCCTCTGCCCTCCCCCAGTGCTGGCCGTGCAGTGCAGCCCCTCCCCCGGCAGCAGGTCCATCACTGCAGCCTGTGCTGTGGCTGATGCCTGTCCTCTGTGACCTGCACTCCGTGCTGGGGGTGCCACAGGACTCTCATCTGCCAGGGGATGATCTCCTGCAGGGAGAAGACAGAGCTGGGGAAAGGGAGAAGCTGACTGCTGCCATGCAGCCATGCCCAGGAGGAGGTGGCTGCAGCAGCAGCAAGTGCACAGCACCACAGGGTCCTCTCAGCTGCCCAAGTCCCTGAACTCCTCCTGCAAACCTTTCCCAGCCTCTGCTCTGCTCCATGCTGCTCCAGCTCAAGTTTCCTTTCATCTGGGCAGGTTTTGCAGCTGAGGTATGGCTCTGCAGGGTTAGAGCTCTGACAGCTGTCCCTCAGCACCCAGCAGAATGAAGAACCTGCAGTTTTGCTCTGCTGCTCCCCAGGAATTCTTCCTCTTAGAGAGCTTAGGAACTAACCCCAAACTTCCCTGGGAGTGGGGTAGGAAGCAGTGGAGGCAGAGTGAGAGCTTTGGCAGTCATCAGTGCATGGTTTATCACAGGGGATGCAGTTGAGAGCTTCCCTTGCCCATTTGCTGTGTTTCCCTTCCCAAAACACCCAGGTCACAAGGCAGGGTGGAGAACAGCAGACAGTGTTAACAGTGCTCCGGGAGCCAGCGCTGCTGCTGCTGCTGCTCTCTCCTCAGAGGTGCTGCTGGCTCCACTGCTGCTGTCCTCTGGCACAGAAGCTCTCTGGAGCTCCAGCTGGAGTGCAGCTCCAGGATGCTGGCAGCTGCTGCTTCCCTGTATCCCTGGCACCTCCCAAGAGGTGAACAACCAATTGTTGAGCCTCTGCCATTCCCAACGAGGGCCAGAACCAGCTGAAAGTTAGGCAGGTTGGAGCCCTGGTGGGGCAGAAGCTGCCAGGGCTGAGCTAGCTCTACCCTCAGCCTGTCTGCTGACTGACCTGGCAGGCAGCAGGCCTGGGACCACCTCACCACCTGCACCTCAGAGCTGGGAGGGTGCACAGTTGTCAGCCTTAAAACAAAGGCTTATGGCAGTAATTTCTCTGCCTCTAATGGATCCTTTGATTAGCTCTGACATGAGTGAGGCAGCTAAGGGAGTGAAGGCCTTACCTGGGACACCATCTCGTGAAGCAGAACCAAGTAGTCAAACTCAAGATACTCATCACTTCTTCTCTGGAAAGACAGGATGGAAAGGGATGAACTGTGGGGGTAAGCTGCAGCACAGCAGATGCCAGCTCAGCACAAGAGCAGCTTCTTGCCTGGAAGGGTCCCAGAGCCCTGGCACAGGCTGCCCAGAGAGGTTGTGGAGTCTCCTTCTGTGGAGCCTTTCCAGGCCTGTCTGGATGTGTTCTGTGTGCCCTGAGCTAGATTGTGTGGTGCTGCTCTGGCAGGGGTTGGACTGGATGAGCTCTTTGGGTCCCTTCCAACCCCTAACATCTGTGAGCCTGAGAATTTGAGGCTTCCCCTCCCCAGTCCCCTGTAAAAGATCTGGATCAGTTCTGCTGACTGAAAAGCTCTGCTGCAGATCAGTTCCGTGGCAGCTCCTGTGAGCAAATCAGGTGGAGCTCAGGCACTGGAAGAAACCAAAAGGATTAACTTTGGATTTCTGTGGGCTCCAAAAGCAGAGCTGAGAGATGGTGAACCTTGAACTGATGCTGATCCCTCCTGTGAAGGAGCCAGGTTTATTGAGCTGGTGCTGCAAGGTGTCAGCTGAAGCCAGAGCCCCAGACAAAAGAGTGGGAGAAGAGTGGGAGGGAACTCGAGGCCTTGCAGTGGGTAAGAAGTTCTCAGCGGCTGTGAGTGACAAAAATAGCTGGGACAGGCTCCCCGTGGAGCTGTTCTTCAGAGGAAGGGAAGCACACAAGAACAGGCCAGACCTCTTCCTTGCCTTGTCCTTGAATCCAGCTGGCCTGCTGCAGAGCACAGAATGGTCTGGGTTGGAAGAGACCTTTAGCAGCATCCAGTCCAACCATCCTCTGACCCTGCCCAGGCTGGGGCTGAGCCATGGCCCTCAGCACCACAGCTCTGCCTCTTTCAAACCCCTCCAGGGATGGCCACTCAGCCACCTCCCTGTGCAGCCTGTGCCAGGCTCTGAGAACCCTTTCAGGGAAGAAGTTTCTTCTCAGGTGCAACCTAAACCTCTTCTGGTGCTACTCGAGGCCATTTCCCCTCATCCTGTCCCTTGTTCCTTGGGAGAAGAGTCCAACCCCCCCTGGCTGCAGCGAGCAGTGAGCTCTGCCCTCAGCCTCCTCTTCCCCACACTGCACACCCCCAGCTGCCTCAGCCCTGCTCTGCAGACTCTTCAGCTTCATTGGCTTCTCTGGGCTCCAGCCCCTCAGTGTTGTGAGAGCCCCAAACTGAGCCCAGCATCCGAGCTGCAGCCTCCCCAGTGCGCAGGCCAGGGCCACAGCCCTGCTCTGCTCCTGCTGGCCACACCGGTGCTGTGCACAGCCCTGCAGCAGCTGCAGACGCCTCCAGGCAGCCGTCAGAGGGTAACCACCCCTCAGGGAACCTCCCCTGCTCCCAGGACCAGGCTCTGCCTGCCCCTTCTGCCCAGACCTTCCCAGAAGTGGCAAATACTTCCCTTGTAAGCACTCAGAAATCAGAGGAGCTAGAGGATGGTTTGTCCTGCAGAACTCTGCTCCACTCCTGTCCTCTCCCACTCCTGAATCCCCTTTGCTTCTCACAAGCCTGAGGGATGCTCCTCATGTTAACAAGGAAAGGGCAGGTGGAACCAAACCCAACCACTGCCTTGAAAACAGCCCAGAGTGAGAGTCTCCTGCTGCAGGTCTCCTGCTGCAGAACTTGGCTTCAGCTCTTCCTGCCACAGCTGATTGGCTCCTGAGCCCTCCTTTCTTGCTGGCACTGTGGCCACTTACCACTTGCTGGACACGTTTGACTTGGGCCAGCTGGAGCTTGGTGCTTTCAGTGGAGTTCTGCCAGATGAGGTAGCCAGAGGCAACCCAGGCCAGCAGGTGCAGAGGCTCCAGGGCTGGGGGCACAGTGCCCTGGCTGTCTGGCAGACAAAAGGAGGACAGACATGAAGCTGCTGGAGCTGCAGGCACCTCACAGCAGGTGCTCAAGTCACTCCCCTGTGCTCCTTCCCTGTCATCTTGGAAGAGCTGCTGCATCAGCAGCATCTTTGCACTGAGCCACAGCATGGCAGGGGTGGGAAGGGACCTCTGGAGATCACCCAGTCCAACTCGTCCTGCCCAGGGAAGCTCACACAGGAACATGTCCAGGGGTTTGGTTTGGAATGTCTCCAGAGATGGAGACTCCACCACTTCTCTGAGCAGCCTGCTCCAGGCCTCCAGCATCCTTAAACAAAAGCAGTTCCTCCTCCTTCCCCGTTGGAATGGGCTGCCCAGGGAGGTGGTGGAGTGGCCGTGGCTGGAGGTGTTGAAGCCAAGCCTGGCTGGGGCACTTAGTGCCATGGTCTGGTTGGTTGGGCAGGGCTGGGTGCTAGGTTGGGCTGGCTGAGCTTGGAGCTCTCTTCCAGCCTGCTGGATTCTGTGGTTCTCCTGTTCAGGTTCATGCCTGTCACTGGGCACCACTGAGCAAAGCCTGGTCCCACCCCCCTGCCAGCCACCCTTTAAGCACTGATGAGATCCCCCTCAGGCTGCTCTTCTCCACACTAAGCAGCCCCAACTCAGCCTTTCCTCCTCAGAGAGCTGTTCCAGGCCCTCAGCAGCTTTGCAGCCCTTTGCTGTGCCCTCTCCAGCAAGTCCCTGCCCCTCTGGCATTCTATGATTCTCAAACCAGGGAGCCCAGAACTGGACCCAGGACTCAGCTGTGGCCTCACCAGGGCAGAGCAGAAGGGAAGCACCTCCCTTGCCCTGCTGGCCACACTCTTCTTCATGCAGCCAGGATGTTGTTGGCCCCAAGGGCACATCACTGGCTTGTGGCCATGCTGCTGCCCACCAGCACTCCCAGCTGCGTTTCCACCAGAGCTGCTCTCCAGCAGATCGGCCCCAGCCTGTACTGCTGCTTTTCCTTAACCTGCCTTGCCTAAGGTCTTCAGGGCAGAGGCTGGAGAGCAGAGCTCCAGTCAGGGTGTCTGCACCATGCCAAGGAGCAGGACAGTGCTGAAGGCAGAGGCAGCAGCAGCAGGTGGCTGTCAAGGACAGTCACACAGGTGTCAGTTCTGGATTGCAGGAGGGAACTGTGACTGACAGCACTCTGGAGAAGAGACAGGGAAGCAGGTGGGGCTCAGGCTAAGGCTCAGAGAATCACAGAATGGCTTAGGTTAGAAGGAACCTCAAAGCTCAGCCAGCTCCAGTCCCTGCCATGCCCAGGGACACCTCCCAGAAGCCCAGGGTGCTCAAAGCCTCATCCAACCTGGTCCTGAGCACCTCCAGGGAGCAGGCCTCCCAGGAGGGCCATGGAACCACCATCAGTTGAGCTCAGATTTGCTTCTGCCCATGGAGGTCTCCAAAGCTTCCTTCTGACCAAGCCCCTCCTTTGTACCTGGAATGTTCTCTGCCACCAGCTCTTGATCCAGGCTCTTGACTCGATTGTAGAACACATTGTCTGCCTCAGCTGTGTTCCTGAGCTCTCCTTGCAGCGTGACCTGCACCTCTGGAGCGCTGGGTTGGTGGCCCAGGTGGTAGAGAACCTCGGCAGTGCAGTTAACAGTCGAGTCCTGTTAAGGGTTAATTAGGTGGTGAAGGTTCGGTTCAGCACAGGTCTAACCACAGTTAATTTGCACTTCCAAAGTGTTCTTTCCCTTCCTGAGTTGCTGTTTGCTCTGGAGTTTGGCCCACAGAGGTTTGTGGTGAGGACAGGGACGAACTCCTTTGTCTCTGTGACTGTCCCCTCAGGGCAGTTTGCTCTCAGCAGGGACGAAGGGCAGCGTTTGAGGTGGTCAAGTTACTTCAGCTGGAGATGGAATCACACCAAAAAGGTCTCTGTCTGCAGGCATTTTGTTGTGCCACAGGGGCAGGGAGCAGACGTTTGGGGGTTTTCTGGTGTAAGAAATGAGGTAGATTTATTTACCTCTTGGTAAAACTGAGCCTTTTGGGGGACCCATTTGTGACACAGACCCGTCTGGGTGGTGATGATTCAGCAGGGTGTAACTGCTGTGCCTGCTGCTCAGCCAGCAACTGCACAGGGATGGCTCTGTAAGGCACAGCAGCGGTGGCTGCAGAAGGCATTAGTCAAACCTGAACTCACTTTGGCAAGGACATCTTCTAACACCAGTTCCAGGTGGTACTTGTGCCCAACATCAGCTATGTCCTGAAGAAGGAAAAGATGAGATTGTGAGCTGCTGAGGTGCTGTGCAGTGTGGAAGGAGCACAGCATGGCAGGGGCTGGAAGGGAGCTCCAAAGCTCAGCCAGCCCAAGCCCTGCCAGAGCAGGAGCACCCAGAGCAGGTCACACAGCAACACATCCAGGCAGGGTTTGAATATCTCCAGAGGGAGACTCCACAGCCCCCCTGGGCAGCCTGCTCCAGGGCTCTGGCACCCTCACAGGGAAGAATCCTCCTCATGTTTACATGAACCTTCCTCTGCCTCAGCTTCCACCACTGCCCCTCGTGCTGGCACTGGCATCCCCCAGCAGAGCCTGGCTCAGCCTCCTGCCACTCACCTGCACACATTGATAACCATCGATGAGACTCCAGTCACTGTGAGCCCTGCTGCTGGCAGGTCGCCTTTGCTGCAGCCCCTGTCCTAGCAGGCTGTAGGGATCATGGTAGTGTTTTGGTTGGAAGAGACCTCCAAGGTCATCCAGTCCAACCCAACGCTGCCAGCTCAGTACCACACTCAAACCCCTCCAGGGACAGGGACTTCACCCCTAGCCTGGGCCAGGCCTTGGCAAGCCTCGGGGGGAAGAAATTGTTCCTCCTTTCCAACCTCAGCCTCCCCTGGTGCAACCTCAGCTCCTTGCCCCTCATCCTGTCAGTTGTTACTGGGCAGCAGAGCCCAACTCCAGCTGGCTCCAGCCTCCTCTGAGGGAGCTGCAGAGAGCAATGAGCCTACAGGAAAGCTGGGGAGGGACTATTTACACGGTCTAGTAATGTTAGGACGAGGGGGAATGGGTTTAAGCTGGCAGAGGGGAGATTTAGACTGGATGTTAGGAGGAAGTTCTTTACAGTGAGGGTGGTAAGGCACTGGAACAGGTTGCCCAGGGAGGTTGTGGATGCTTCCTCCCTGGAGGTGTTTAAGGCCAGGCTGGATGAGGCCTTGGGCGAGCTGCTCTAGTGGGAGGTGTCCCTGCTATGGCAGGGGGTTGGAGCTGGATGATCCTTGAGGTCCCTTCCAACCTAAACCATTCTGTGATTCTATGATTCTATGATTCTATGAGGTCTCCCTAAGGCTGAACCCCTACAGCTCCTCAACTGCTCCTCCCCAGCCCTGTTCTCCAGACCCTTCCCCACCTCTGTTGCTCTTCTCTAGATCTGCTCCAGCCTCTCAATGTCCTGGGAGTGAGGTACCCAGCACTGAAGCCAGCATTTGGGGTGCAGCCTCCCTAGTGCCCAGCCCACAGGGCCAATCCCTGCCCTGCTCCTGCTGGCCACACCATTGCTGATGCAGGCCAGGCTGGTGCCAGCTGGGCACACCCTGGCTCATCCCCAGCCACCCTCACCCAGCACCCTCAGCTCCTTCTCCACAGGGCAGCTCCCAGCCGCTCTGCCCACAGCCCGGAGCCTTCCTGGGGCAGTCGTGCCCTAAGGGCAGGCCTGGGCTCTGCCCTTGCTCGGTCACAGCCTCAGCTACCCTGGGCAGCTGCTGCCCTGGCAGGCTCAGGGGACAGCACAGCGCAGCCAGCCCCGGCCCTGCCGCTCCCCGGGCAGGCTCTAGCACAGCACAGCACAGCACAGCACAGCCAGCCCCGGCCCTGCCGCTCCCCGGGCAGGCTCTAGCACAGCACAGCACAGCACAGCCAGCCCCGGCCCTGCCGCTCCCCGGGCAGGCTCCAGCACAGCACAGCACAGCGCAGCCAGCCCCGGCCCTGCCGCTCCCCGGGCAGGCTCTAGCACAGCACAGCACAGCACAGCCAGCCCCGGCCCTGCCGCTCCCCGGGCAGGCTCTAGCACAGCACAGCACAGCGCAGCCAGCCCCAGCCCTGCTGCTCCCCGGGCAGGCTCCAGCACAGCACAGCACAGCACAGCCAGCCTCGGCCCTGCCGCTCCCCGGGCAGGCTCTAGCACAGCACAGCACAGCCAGCCCCAGCCCTGCCGCTCCCCGGGCAGGCTCCAGCACAGCACAGCGCAGCCAGCCCCGGCCCTGCCGCTCCCCGCTGCCGGTGCTCACCTCCCTGCGCGCTCGGCGGACCCCGCGCAGCGCCAGGCCGCGGTTGGGGCTTCCCCGCCGGTAGCAGAGGTAGGCAGCGGCCAGCGCTGCCGCCCGGCTGGCCGGGAAGTGGCTGGGAGGCAGCTCCATGGCCCTAGGGAACCTGCTTCCTCCTTCCGCAGGAAGCGGCGGAGCGGGGCTGGGAGCGGGGCGGAGCGGGGCTGGACTAGGAGCGGGGCTGGGAGCGGGGCAGAAGCAGCTTCGGTTTGCGGTTGGGTCTGGAGAGGTTTAACTCCTCCTGACCCCCTCGGCTTGCTGCTCCGGTGGCCCTGAGCCGTGTAGCAAAGGCAAACGGAGCGGGCGGTTTAGCCGGGGGAGGCTGTGGGTTGTGCCCTGCGTGACCTGGGGTTGGTTGCTCTTAGGTTTGAATTCACGCACAAGAAGCAGACTGGTGGAGCAGGCCAGTATGGCAAAGTCATCGGTGTCCTGGAGCCCTTGGAGCAAGAGGACTACACCAAGCTGGAGTTTGAAGACAGAACCATTGGCACCAACATTCCCAAGCAGTTTGTGCCTGCAATTGAGAAGGTACAGAAGGGATCTGTGTGTAAGTGCTGAATGGTGTTTCACATAGCCATGTTTAGGCACTCTCTTGCCCCAGGCCATAAGATTTTGCCCCTTGCTTGGATGGAAGCAGGACCAACTGAGCCTGGCTTTGCTCCATCCTTTCCACTCCTGAGCTTTCCAGGGAATTGTGTTTTCTTTGCTGGTGTGGCCTTGCTTCATGCCTGTGCATGCAAAGGGGAAGCACAGAATCAGGGCTGGAAGAGACCACAGCTCCAACCCCCCTGCCATGCCCAGGGACACCTCACACCAGAGCAGGCTGCCCACAGCCTCATCCAGCCTGGCCTTAAACACCTCCAGGGATCAGGCTTCCACCACCTCCCTGGGCAACCCCTGCCAGGCTCTCACCACCCTCATGCTGAACAACTTCTTCCTCACCTCCAGGCTGACTCTCTGCATTTCCAGCTTTGTTACACCCCCCCCAAGTCCTGTCACTGCCTGACAGCCTCAAAAATCCCTCCCCAGCTTTCTTGTAGCCCCCTTCAGATCCTGCAAGGCCACAAGAAGGTCACCTGGGAGCCTTCTCCTCTCCAGCCTGCACAGCCCCAACTGCCTCAGTCTCTCCTCCCAGCAGAGCAGCTCCAGCCCTCTGCTCATCCCCATGGCCCTTCTCTGGACACCTTCCAGCACACCTTGAGTGTCCAGTTCTGGGCTCCTCCATTGCAGAGAGATGTTGAGGTGCTGGAAGGTGCCCAGAGAAGGGCAGCAAGGCTGGGGAGGGGCCTGGAGCACAGCCCTGTGAGGAGAGGCTGAGGGAGCTGGGGGTGTGCAGCCTGCAGCAGAGGAGGCTCAGGGCAGAGCTCATTGCTGTCTGCAGCTGCCTGCAGGGAGGCTGTAGCCAGGTGGGGTTGGGCTCTGCTGCCAGGCAGCCAGGGACAGAAGAAGGGGACACAGCCTGAAGCTGTGGCAGGGCAGGTTCAGGCTGGATGTGAGGAGGAAGTTGTTGGCAGAGAGAGTGATTGGCATTGGAATGGGCTGCCCAGGGAGGTGGTGGAGTGGCCGTGGCTGGAGGTGTTGAAGCCAAGCCTGGCTGGGGCACTTAGTGCCATGGTCTGGTTGGTTGGGCAGGGCTGGGTGCTAGGCTGGGCTGGCTGAGCTTGGAGCTCTCTTCCAGCCTGGTTGGTTGGGTGGTTCTATGAAATAATCATTTTTTTCCCTCAGATTTCCAGATTTTGCCAAATCCTGGAAAAAGCAAACCCATGCAGGCTTAACAGAATCTTTTCCTTTGGCTGAGTGGGCAGAGCTGTCCCTTCTAGGTGCAGCATCCATGTGTTCTTTGACAGAAAAAAGCAAACTTCTTCTTTCCTCCTGCCCTTGGCTTTGGCAGGGAGGTTGGACTGGATCGTCTCCAGAGGTCCCTTCAGCCCCTACCCTTCTATGATTCCTACTTTGAATACTTCAGTATTGAACTGAGGTTCAATCCTGTGCCCCAGTCTTGGAATGGATGATCTCCAGAGTGCCCCAAGGATAATAGCAGCAAGTTTTCCAGCCATTGGGAATCAAAAGCTTTCCCCACCGCCGTGTTCTTCCTACCAAGAGCCAGGAGGTCCATTGGGTAGCTGTGGGCTTCCACTTAAGAAACTCTGAAGGGGTTTTGAGGGCTCATTGGTTTGTTTTCAGCTTCCTGTCTCTTCCAGGCTGTTGTTACTGCTGCATTTTGGTCTGCAAAGTGCTAAGGTTGAGCTGTTCCCTGCCAGGGGTTCCGAGATGCCTGTGAGAAGGGGCAGCTGTCAGGGCACAGGATCTCCGGCGTGCGCTTCGTCCTGGAAGATGGAGCTCACCACATGGTGGACTCCAATGAGATTGCTTTCATCAGGGCAGGAGAAGGAGCCCTGAAGCAAGGTATGAAGGGAGCTGGTGGAGCACCTAGGCCTGATGCTTTGATACTGCTGGAGATCAGCTGAGTGGCCTAGAGAGCCTTGGGAAGATGCTGAGTGAGCCTGGAGCAGCTCTGGGAGAAGCAAAGGCTGAGAGCCTGCAGAAGAGCAGCCCCAGAGGGCAGCTGAGCAATGCTCAGCAACAGCTAAAGGCTGGGGGCAAGAGGCTGGGGCCAGGCTCTGCTTAGTGGTGCCCAGGGACAGCACAAGGGGCAGTGGGCACAAAGTGGAGCCCAGGAGGTGCCACCTGAGCAGGAGGAGAAAGTTGTTTGTTGTGAGGGTGGTGGAGGCCTGGAGCAGGCTGCCCAGAGAGGCTGTGGAGCGTCCTTGTGTGGAGAGCTTCCAACCCCTCCTGGGCATTGTGCTGCTGGGCAAGCTGCTGTGGGTGCCCTGCTTTAGATCATCCAAGGACTGGATGATCTCCAGAGGTCTCTTCCAACCTCACCCTGCTGTGGTGCTGGCATTCCAGGGCTTCCATTTGTTTGTTGCCTGCTGTATCCATATACCCCTTAAAATCCACTTACCCATTTAAGTCCATCTCTCCATGTATCAGTTTAACTCCAGGTACCCACTGAAGCCCAGGTAGCCATTTAACTCCACCTGGCCACTGAAGTCCAGGTGCCCATTTATCTCCATGTGCCATTTAGCTCCAGGTGCCATTTAGCTCCAGATGCCCCTTTAGCTCCATGTGCCATTTAGCTCCATGTGCCATTTAGCTCCAGATGCCCCTTTAGCTCCATGTGCCATTTAGCTCCATGTGCCCCTTTAGCTCCAGATGCCCCTTTAGCTCCATGTGCCATTTAGCTCCATGTGCCCCTTTGGCTCCAGGTGCCCCTTTAGCTCCAGGTGCCCCTTTAGCCCCATCTATCCACATCCATTTAAAGCCTGCCTGGCTGTGCAGAGCAGAACAAAGAGAAGCATTTGTAGGGATTTTGAGGGATGATTTACGGGAATGTTGAGAGGAGCCCCAGGGGCCCTCCAGGGGCGTGAAGGGAATCCTCTTTGCCTGGAACAGGAGTGCCAGTGGCTCCTGCTCTGCCAACTGTGCTGCTCCCGATGTGGGCAATCCAAGGCAGAGGAGCTGGGACTCTTTCCTCTGCATGCCCAGAGGCTGCAGTGGGTAGGCAGTGAGGGGCTGCAGCGGGCAGGCAGTGCGGCGCTGCAGCGGGCTGGCAGTGCCGGGCTACAGCGGGCAGGCAGTGCGGGGCTGCAGCGGGCGGGCAGTGCGGGGCTGCCGCGGGCAGGCAGTGCGGGGCTGCAGCGGGCGGGCAGTGCGGGGCTGCCGCGGGCAGGCAGTGCGGGGCTGCAGCGGGCGGGCAGTGCGGGGCTGCCGCGGGCAGGCAGTGCGG
This sequence comes from Tricholaema leucomelas, assembly GCA_013400475.1. Lineage (NCBI taxonomy): Eukaryota > Metazoa > Chordata > Aves > Piciformes > Lybiidae > Tricholaema lacrymosa > Tricholaema leucomelas. Next base: position 88,577 of record WAAF01018548.1, read on the forward strand.
GGCTGCAGCGGGCGGGCAGTGCGGGGCTGCCGCGGGCAGGCAGTGCGGGGCTGCAGCGGGCGGGCAGTGCGGGGCTGCCGCGGGCAGGCAGTGCGGGGCTGCAGCGGGCGGGCAGTGCGGGGCTGCCGCGGGCAGGCAGTGCGGGGCTGCAGCGCAGTGTGTGTCGCGCAGCCATGGAGAGCGCGGCCGTGCGCATCCTGGAGCCCGTCATGGCGGTGGAGGTGATGGCGCCCATCGAGTTCCAGGGCGCGGTGATCGCGGGAGTCAACCGGCGGCACGGAGTCATCACCGGGCAGGACGGCACCGGAGACTACTTCACTCTCTACGCCGAGGTCAGGGCTGCTGCCTTCGCCGCTCCTGCCCTGCCTTTCCTCTCCCATACTCTTGTTCCTTGCTGACCCAAGTCAGGCAGGTTGGAGGCAGAGCCCTGGGTCCTGCAGGTGGGCTGGGGGGGGCTGCCCGGGGGGGGCTGCCTCTGAGTGAAAGAGAAAGGGAGTCGAGGGGAAGGTATTTGCCAGCTGCTCCTGTGCTGCTTGCAGATGGAGCCTTGGCCTCCACCTGCCTGATTTCAGGTGCCCTCTGGACGTGTATTGCTCCCACGTTAGGACACATCAAGTCTGTGTCTGGCACCTGGAGTGGGGCAGATTGAGAGTTGGGCCAGTCCCAGCTTCATCAAGTTCAGCAAAGCCAACTGCAAGGTCCTGCAGCTGGGCTGGGGCAATCCCAAGCACAAAGCCAAGCAGGGTGGAGAATGGAGAGAGAGCAGTGTGGAGAAGGACCTGGAGGTGCTGGGTGATAAGTGTGGGCTGGAAACATGCTAACAGCCCAGAAGGGAACAGCCTCAGGTTGCCCTGGGGAGAGGGTTAGGTTGGACGTGAGGAACAAACTCTTCCTCAAAAAGGTTGTCAAGGCCTGGCCCAGGGAGGTGGTGGAGTCCTCACCCCTGCAGGGCTCTCAGAGCAGTGGAGCTGTGGTGGACTCGGTTGTGCCAGGTTAAGGGCTGGGCTTGGGGATCTTGGGGCTCTTTTCCAACCTGCCTGATTCTGTGACTCCATGAACTTGAGATGAATTGGCTGATCACTGGAGGTTGTTGGGGGGGGGGGGTTGGACCTTTACAGGTCCCTTCCAGCCCAACTGCTCTGATGGCAGACCTCTTGCTCTGACTCTGCTTGGCTTTCAGGTGCCGCTCAACGACATGTTTGGCTATGCCACTGAGCTGAGGTCTTGCACAGAGGTGAGTACCCTCAGGAAGGTTGTGGAGTCTCCTCTGGAGAGCTTCCAACCCCCAGCCCTGGGCATTGTGCTGCTGGGCAAGCTGCTGTGGGTGCCCTGCTGTAGCAGGGGCGGGCTGGATGACTTCCAGAGGTCCCTTCCAGCCCCACCCTGCTGGCCATGTGGGATTCTCTGACTGGTGTCTCTCCTGCTGCCCAGGGGAAGGGAGAGTACACGATGGAGTACTGCAAATACCAACCCTGCTCCCCCAGCGTGCAGGAGGAAATCATTAACAAGCACCTGGAAGCCACAGGGAGGCTCCCTGCCAAGAAGGGCAAAGCCAAGAGCTGATGCTGAGCCTCCTGCTGACTTTGTTCCTCTGGAGCACACTTGAGACCCCCTCCTGCCCTAGAGGAGAAGCAGCTCTGGAGCCTGTGAAGTGCTGCTCATCAGGAAGCTTTGCTGGACAGATACTGCAGAGCAGCCTGGAGAGGGCAGCTTCCACCTTCCCCTGTGCCTCCCAAGGTGTGGCTGCTCCAGCTCAGGTTGGCTTTTCACTGTCAGGGCTTTGGTTGCTCCCCACCCCCAGAATAAAAACAATTAATCATTACAGAGCAATCTCTGTGTCCCTGCACAGGCTCAGGGCTGGCACTGCAGGTGCTGCCACTGCAAGGACAGATTTATGGCCCCCCACGCTGATGCTCTCCAGCTTCTCCCATTTCCTCCAGCCTGAGGCTAAAGTGCTTCAGGAGGTTTGAGGTTCTCCACAGGGCTTCCAGCAGCCTCTGCTTCCCACCCAGCGTGGCCTTACCCCTGTCTGGACTAAAGCTGCAGCTCTGCACTGAGGAGGAGGCTGCTGGGAGCCTTCTCCTCTGGGTGGGTACCAGCCCCAGAGAAAGCAACTGGTGGCTCCCAACAGGAGCAGGACAGGAATTGTGCCCCTGTGCACTGCACCAGGGAGGCCACAGCTCGAGCACTGGGTTCAGTTCTGGGCCACTCACTCCAAGAAGGACATTGAAGTGCTGGAGCAGGTCCAGAGAAGGGCAACAGAGCTGGGGAAGGGTCTGGAGAACAGGGCTGGGGAGGAGCAGATAAAGGAGCTGGGGGTGTGCAGTGTGGAGAAGAGTAGGCTGAGGAGAGACCTTCTGGCTCTCCAGAGCTCCCTGAGAGGAGATTGAAGCCAGGTGAGGTTGGGCTGAGGTCAGTCTCTTCTGCCAGGCAGCCAGCAACAGAACAAGGGGACAGAGCCTCAAGCTGTGCCAGGGCAGGTTGAGGCTGGATGTTAGGAGGAAGTTGTTGGCAAAGAGAGTGATTGGCATTGGAATGGGCTGCCCAGGGAGGTGGTGGAGTTGCCATACCTGGAGGTGTTGAAGCCAAGCCTGGCTGGGGCACTTAGTGCCATGGTCTGGGGGGTTGCACCTGGATGAGCTTGGAGGTCTCTTCCAACCTGCTTGACTATGATAAGAGGAAATGGTCTCAAGCTGTCCCAGAAGAGGTTTAGGTTGGACATTAGGAGAAACTCCTTCCCTGAAAGGGTTCTCAAAGCCTGGCAGAGGCTGCTCAGGGAGGTGGTTGGATGCCCATCACTGGAGGTGCTTGAAAGAGACAGAGCTGTGGTGCTGAGGGCCATGGCTTAGCCCCAGCCTGGGGCTGGACTGGAGGAGCTGAAAGTGCTTCTCCAAGCTGAAAGGGCTTTTCCCATCTGTGAAGACTTCACCTGAAGTGATTTTGTCACTCCACAACCATGCTGGTGCCTCTAGACTGTCGCAGCAGCTCTCGGGCTGGTGAGGCTGCAGCCTCATGTCCAAAGAGCTGCTGCCTGCAGAGGCCTTTCTCTGGCTCCCTGGCAGCAGTGTGGAGTTGCAGAGCCCTGGGTGCAGGCTGGAGCAGGCACAGGAGCTGCTGTTTGCAGAAGATACCATTGTGCAGGTGGCAAACATTCCATGGGCACCTGCCTGCCCCCACCTTGCTGCTGCCCGCTTCAGGCAGCTCTGCAGGCACAGAGTGGCTTGGCATTACCCTGGCAGAAGAGGGAATGAGAAGGGATGCTGAGAGACTTGGCATAGCACCAGCCATGGTAGAGTTAGAGAAGGGTTGGGCTGGACCATCCTGAAGGGCTTTTGCAGCTGGAATGAGTCCATGGTTCTAAGGCCCCATCAGAAGTGTCTCCACTAGGCTCTTGGTTTGAAGATCCAAGGTCTGGCTGAGCCTGGCAGCCCTGTGCCCACTTCACCATCACCCTATGAGATGCTGGCACAGGCTGCCCAGGGGGGTTGTGGAGCACAGAAGCACCGAGTGTGATCTAAGTTCACACCTCCCTGGAGGTGTTCAAGGCCGGGCTGGATGAGGTCTGCCTCTGCCCACGTGGGGTTCAGTGCAGCTCTCTGCACAACTGCTCCTCCTCTCCAGGGCAAATGAGACTTGGAAGCCTTGAAGGACCATCCCCATTCTGCCTCTGTGCCTCAGCACCTCCCGCCCAGGAGGGACATTGAAGCAGGACTGACCTCAAAGGCTGGGGCAGTGCAAGCCCCTTCTGCCAGGAGCCCAAAGTGAGGGTGCAGGAGCACAGCCCTGTGCAGAAGGGGCCGGGAGGGGGTCCTGCAGGGCAAAGCAAGCTCAGAGGAGTGGTGGCACTTGGACCACTTTATTTTCCCCCTCTCAAAAACGTAGGGTGGGAGCTGGGTGAGAGCCCACGGAGCAGCCAGGCAGCAGGGGCTGGGGCTGCCCTCCCTCAGCTCTTGGTGGCTGCCATCCTCCAGCTGCACTACACTTGCCCCACGCCAGCGCTGCTGCCACGAGCGACTGCTGACAGGGCCAAGAGCAGAAACTGCTCCCAGGAGGCCAAGCATGGCCTCAGGCCCTTCTCCCTTGGAGAAGCTTCACCAGTGAGCCCTGTGACTTCAGCTGCTTCAGGAAGGTTTGGTTCATGAGCACCTCTAAAACAGAACCGGGGCAAAGGTGTCCTTAGTGCCCCTGGCGGTCACCATCACCCCCCCGCACGCACTCCGCCCGAGCGAGCAGGGCTGGTGGCGCCGGAAGGGTCTCTCCTGCAGAGCCAGCTGCTGGCAGCTGTGCTTCGGCCCCGGGAAGGGGAGGGCTGGAAGGCAGCACCAGACCTGCTGTCAGGCAGCGTCCCCAGAGCGTGTGAAGGGCCTCAGCTGGGCGTTTTGGATGAGGTCCTGGTAGGTGGTGGGGCAGTAGGCTTGGTAGAGCTGCTCGGCCAGCGTGTTGCTGCCTGCCACCACGGCTTTGCGGTTGTGGTTCATGAAGTTCCACAGGTGCAGGGCATAGGAGTGGTTGAAGGTGGGGCTGGGGTCCCACACCTTGTAGTACCTCCTCCAGGCTGGGTAAGGGATGGGGTAGAAACGCTGGGGGTTGAGGAAGGAGATGTTCTGGCAGCTGTGGTCCTCGGTGCCTCTGAAGTCGGTCAGGTTGCAGATGGCTTTCAGCATCCTGGTCATTAAGAAGGGGCCCTGATTGCCCCAGATGTTGCCGTTGTACTTCAGGACAAAGTTCTCCATGCAGTCCCAGATGAATTTGTGGTGGGCAGGGAAGCCAAAGATGCCATTGCTGGAGAACTGCGACTTCTGCGCCGCCAGGAAGCTCTCCTCAGGGATGGGCCTGATGGAGATGACATCTGTGTCCATGTAGATGCCCCCATACTTCCAGATGAGTGCCAGCCTGCTGGCATCAGAGCTGACGTGGACCCAGTTCTTCTCCTGCTCCGGGACCACCTGCAGAGTGGCAAAGGTGACAGAGTGCTGCTGGCAGAGAATGGACCAGTGGTCTGCTAGAGGGGCTCTGAGGAGAGCCTAGAGGGGCCCAACAGGACCTGAAGGGAGAGCTGGGCAGGGACTCTTGACAAGGGCTGGAGCCTCTCTGCTGTGGGGACAGGCTGGGAGAGTTGTGGCTGCTCAACCTGGAGAAGAGAAGGCTCCAGGGAGTCCTCAGAGCAGCCTGCCAGGAGAGCTGGGGAGGACAAGGGCTGGGAGTGCCAGGATGAGGGACAATAGCTTTGAGCTGGGAGCGAGGAGAGTGAGGAGGAGGAAGAAGGCCTTGAGAGAGAGGGGGGTGAGACACTGGCACAGGTTTCCCAGGGAGGTTGTGGAGCACAGAAGCACAGAATGTGATCAGAGATCAAAGATCACATTGGCTGCTTCTGTGCTCCACAACCTCCCTGGAGGTGTTCAGGGCCAGGCTGGATGAGGCCTCGAGCACCTTGGGGCTGGTGGGAGGTATCCTTGCCCATGGACACTTGGGGCCATGGCTCAGGCCATGGTGGGGTTGGGTTGAAGGTTGGAATTGGAGGCTCTTAGAAGGCTTCTCCAACCCAAACACACTTCTGTGATTCTAAATCTCCCTGCCCAGCACAGAGATGGAGGCAAACAAATCTGGCCCCAACCAAGCTGCTTGGCAGGACTTTCTGTGCAGGGTGGAGCTGACAGGATCCCACCTTGGCTTTGCACACTCTTATCTCACAGCTCCCCCACAGCTTATCTGCTGGGGCTCCCTCAGCAGCCACAGGCACTCAGATGAAAGGGGCAGCAGCTTTTGTTCCCCCTGCTCAGGACTGGGAGGGGATGGTTGATCCAAACAGTCACCTGAGATGCCACCCATGTTTGCTGGCCACAAAAAGGAGGTGCTGCAGCTAGTGAGGGGGAAATGCTGCTGCTGAGTGCTGGGGATCAATGGGCACAGCAAAAAGGATCCTGTCCTGAGCCAAGAAAGCCACAAATGCCTCATTTCACACAGCCAGTCCTAGGGTCACACTGGGAAGGGACCCCTCAAAGGTCCTCTCCTCAAACCAGCCCCTGCAGGCAGCAGGGACACTTTCAGCCAGGGCAGCAACAAGTTTGACCTCGAGAGTCTCCAGGACTGTGCCTCAGCCACCTCTCAGGGCAGCCTGCTCCAGTATTTCACCTCCCTCACAGTAAACAGCTTCCTCCTGGAGGGAGATCTCACCTTGAGTTCTGCCTCCTGTGCTGCTGTCCCCAGAGTGAGAGGGACACAGAGCTGCTGAGTGAGGCCAGACGAGGCCACAAAGATGCTGCCAGGGCTGCAGCAGCTCTGCTGTGGGCACAGGCTGAGGGAGCTGGGGGGGTGCAGCCTGCAGAGGAGAAGGCTCCAGGGGGACCTCAGAGCTGCTGCCAGTGCCTGAAGGGATCCTGCAGGAAGGCTGCAGAGGGACTTGTGCTGAGGGGGTCTGAGCCAGGCCAAGGGCAATGGTTTGGAGCTGAGGCAGAGCAGGGGGAGAGTGGAGCTGAGGAAGAAGTTGTTGAGTGTGAGGGTGGTGAGAGCCTGGCACAGGCTGCCCAGGGAGGCTGTGGCTGCCTCCTGCCTGGGGGTGTTCAGGGCCAGGCTGGGTGGGACTTTGAGCAGTTGATGGTAGTTGAGAGGTGTCCCTGGGCATGGCAGAGGTTAGAGCAGCTGAGCTCTGAGGTCCCTTGCAGCCTGAGCCCTCCTGTGGCTCTGGATCTCCCCAGCTGCAGCCCTGTGGTTTCCTCACCCATTTTAAAAGCCCACTCCAGACCTTTCTCCCCTCCATCTCCCCTGACCCTTCCCCCAGCTCCCCGCTCCCCTGGCTGTGAGCTCACCTGGTTGTACCAGGGCAGCAGGGGGGTATCCTGGAAGATGGTTTCCATCTGGAGAGGGAAAATGAAGACATTCTTGATAGAAGAGAGGAGGGAGAAGGCTGCATAGCTGGAGCTGGTGCCCAGGGCCGTGTGGTTGGTCAGCCCCTTCATGAAGAGGATGATTGGCCTGTCCTGGTAGATCCTGGCAGCAGACTCCACGGAGCAGGACACCAGCGGGGGCGGCTCCAGGCGCTCGCTGGTCTCCAGGAAGATGATGCTTCTGCCCAGGCTCAGCACCTGCTCGGGGGTCAGCAGGTGCTTGGGCACGGGCAGGTAGGAGAAGCAGCAGCCAGAGAGCAGGGAGATCTCGTACAGGATGCCCGAGACGAAGCAGAAGCAGAGGCAGATCTGGATTTTCCTCAACATTCTCGCTCTGCCTGAGCCTTTGGGGTCATGCCTCAGACCTGGACGCTGAGGAGACACAAGGGACAGCAGAAGAGGAACCTGGGTGGTGGCTTAGCAGCACCGGGAGCTGGTGGGATGTGGGCAGGGACAGCATAGCAGGAAGGCAGTGTGGGGGAAGCTCAGAACTGCAGCCCATGGCACACAGGCGGCATGGGGAAGCTCCTGCCTTCTGCCCAGGACACAGCTGCCAGTCTGTCTCATGCTGAATCCTGCAGGGCAAAGTGCTGGGGCCACAATTCCTCACCCACGGTCAGGCAGAGGGCACCAGGAAAGGCCCTGGAGAAGGAACAGGAAGCTCTGTCTTCATGGCACAACTCTGCAGGCATTGGGCTGGCAGCGAGGGGAGGACCAAGGGAGAGAGCAGGGAGAGCATGGTGGGGAAGTTCAGCTCACCCCGTGCCAAGCTGCATTGTGCCAACTCCTGCTTGTGCACATGAGGGGATGTGCTGGGCATACGAGGACCAAAATGTGCCAGTGGCATTAGGTGGGCAAGGAGGCTGTGAGTACCAGTGAGGGCGAGGTCATGCTGAGCATCTGGGCTGCCAGCCAGAGCTGAAATGCCAGCAGTGGGCACCAGGTTTGTCTCACTCTTCAGCCCTGAAGGCTGTGAGGGGATGGGAGCTGCAGGAGGAGCAGAGGCAGGTGAGGACAGCAGCAGATGGTGCTGTGGCACCTACCTGGATGGTAGCTCTGAGAAATCCACATGCCCAGGTGCTTTGTCTGCCATCCCAGTGGCAGTCAGACCCCCTCAGAGCCCAGCTCCCTGCTGAAGAGACCCAAACTGTCTGGAGCATAAGCAGAGGGCTTCTGGAGGCAGGAGACTGCTGCACAGGGCCGAATTGCCTCTGCTGAGTGCCAGTCCCAGGGGTGCTTCGGGGGCAACAGAAGCCACCTGAAAGGACGAAGAAGGGACAGGGTTTAGGCGAGAGCCTTCTCCTGCCTGCACCAGCCTGGCCCAGCTGCTCGTTGCTGGTCTCAGCACCACGGAAGGTCACAGAGCTGCAGGCTGAGTCCCAGCACTGTGTCACCAAGCACAACTCAGCTGAGCCCACAGCACAGCCAACCCTCTGGGACTGCCCCGAGAGTGCAGGCAGCTGGGGCAGGTCCTGATCACGGCCCACAGCTAAAGCTCCTCGCTTTAGATACCACAGGTGAGGGCAGAGGTTCGGAACTGGGGCAGGGCAGGTTGAGGTTGGACACCACAACATACAGTGAGGGTGGTGAGAGACTGGCACAGGCTGCCCAGGGCTGTGCTTGAGGCCCCATCCCTGCAGACATTCAGGGTCAGGCTGGATGTGTCCCTGGGCAGCCTGCTCTGGCTGGAGGTGTCCCTGTGCCTGCAGGGGCTTGGGCAGGATGAGCTTTGAGGGTCCCTCCCAACCTGGTGCAATCTGTCAAGCTGTTGACTGTGCTCAGGTTGGTCTGGGTCAGAAGGCAGCTTAAAGATCACCTAACTCCAACCCCCTGCCATGGGCAGGGACTCCTTCACCAGCCCATGTTGCTCAAGGCCTCGTCCAACCTGGCCTTGAACCCTCCCCCTCATTCCAGCTCCCCATGGTCCTGTAACAGATCTTGTTATGGGAGCTCATGAGAGCATGGCAGCAGCAGGCAGGGGTGAGGTGGGTGCCAAGGGCACAGCCAGCAGAGAGGCTGGGGGGAGGATCTGCTGGGCCAGGCAGCTTGCAGAGGAGGGGATGCTGCTCTGGCGCTGGCATTAGCAAGCTTCCATTGCTCTGCCGCTCTGCGTCACAACGCCCTGCAGAGAAGCCCTTTCTGCAGGAGGCAGCTCCCAGGGCCTCCCTGCAGATAAGGAGCTTGGACAGAAGACAAGGACTGGAGAGCAAACACAGGAGGCTTGGAAACAGCTTGTTCCTGAGCTGCAGATAAAGCAGCCTGAGCTCAGAGCCCCAGCGATGGGCAGCCCCGGCAGGAGCGCCCATTGCTGAGCCCCGGGGCCAGAGGGCTTCGAGGGACCCCAGCAGAAGGGGGGTTCAAATAAGTCCCTGAGAAGCCAAAAAGAGAAGCCCCCAGAAAGCAAAAAAAGAGAGAGAACCCCCAAGAAGCCAGAAAAACCCCAAGAACCAAAAGAGAGAAACCCCCCAAAAGAGAAGCCCCAAAAAGCAAAGAGAGAGAAGCCCCCAAAAGATAAACCTCCAAGAAGCCAAAACGAGAAACACTGCAAAAAGCCAAAAAAGAGAGGACCCCCCCGAAAGCCTAAAAGCAGCAGCCCCCAGGAAGCCACAAAATGAGGCAGCAGTGAACTCAAAATAAAGCACTGAGAAGCTACACAACAAACCACGCAGCAGCTGGGAAATAACCCAGCAAGGAACTGCCAAACCAGCCACAGGGGAGACCAAACGAACCTCCGGGAGGCTGCGAAGGAAACACCGAGACCTACACGCAGAAGCACACCGAGGCAGGCGAGGAAGGGAAGCAGCGAGGAGCCAGCAGGCAGATGGTCGGAGGGAGACCAAGTGGACGGCAAAGAAACTGCAAAAGCAACAAGGCAGAAGCAGCCAGCAGCAGCCCCCAGAAGCAGCAAACTCTCCTTCCACCTGCCCTTCCTCAGACACCTGCTCCTGAGCTCCCGCAGGCAGAGCCCAGCTGGCCCCTGGCAGCTCCCTCCCCGCTCGCAGCTTGCCCAGATTTTAGGCTTTTTGGCCCCTGCCCTGCCTGCTGCTCCGGTGCAGCCCAGGGGCCAGCAGCTGACACCGAGCAGCACTGAAGCCTCAGCTCCTCTGCCTGGCTTTGCTCTCAGTGGCAGAGGCAGGCTTGGCTTTGCCCAGAGGGCACCGTCCCTGCAGGTGCTGAAGCCAAGCCTGGATGGGGCACTCAGTGCCATGGTCTGGCTGATGGGATATGGCTGGGGGATAGGTTGGGCTGGGTGACCTTGGAGCTCTCTGCCAGCCTGCTCGATTCTGTGAATCACAGGTTGGAAGAGACCTTCAAGCACATCGAGTTCCAACCCCCTGCCATGCCCAGGGACACCTCCCACCCCGCTGGGCTTGCTCAAGGCCTCCCCCAGCCTGGCCTTGAACACCTCCAGGGAGGTTGTGCAGCACAGAAGCACAAGGATGTGCCCAGCTCCCTGGGCAGCCTGTGCCAGTCTCTCTCCACCCTCACTGTAAGGATGAGGCCAGATTATGCTCATCTCCTGGGACATCCACAGCTGGAGCCAAATTCCACAGCCGTGATGCTATGCTCAGCACCTTGCCGTTGCCAGGCTGCCCTGGCTGCTTTGCTGGCCTGGGGATGCAGCAACCGAGGGTCCTGGGGAGCAGCCCAGCAAAGCCCTGGGCTCTCAGCAGCCCTTCAGACCGCAAACAGGCTGGGAGCTGCCTGGGCTGGAAGCGGTGAGGAAGCCACAAGCAGCCCCTGCGGCAGCCCTCAGCTCCTAGTGGCAGCGGAGGCAAACCCCAGCCGCCGCTCCCAGGACGCTGTCCTGCCGGGTTGCTTTTCCCGAAGGCCTGCGTGGAGCGTTGGGAATCCTCAGCACACCACCGGCGCCTGGAGGCTGCTGCCAGCAGTGTTCACCTCCCTGCTGCAGAGCTGCCTGCTAAAAGCCAAAGCCCAGCCCCGGAGGGGATGTCCCTGCTGAGGGGGCTCCTGCTCTGAATCACAATTAAGCAGGTTGGAAAAGATCTGCTTCAAGATCATCGAGTCCAACCTAACACCTTCTAATTAACTGACCCCTGGCACCAAGTGCCTCATGCAGTCTCCTTTTAAACACCTCCAGGCACAGCCACTCCACCACCTCCCTGGGCAGCCCATTCCAGTGCCAATCACTCTCTCTGCCAATATCTTCCTCTAACATCCAGCCTGATCAAAGATCACACTCTGTGCTTCTGTGCTCCACAACCTCCCTGGGCAACCTGTGCCAGTGTCTCACCACCCTCACTGCCAACAATTTCTTTCTCCACTCTCACTCTCCCCTCTCCCAGCTCAAAGCCATTGTCCCTCATCCTGGCACTGCCAGCCCTTGCCCAAAGCCCCTCTCCAGCTCTCCTGCAGTCCCTTCAGCTCCTGACAGGCTGCCCTGAAGTCTGCCTGAAGTCCTCTCTTCTCCAGGCTGCACAGCCCCAATTCTCTCAGTCTGTCCCCATAGCAGAGGTTCTGCAGCCCTCTGATCACCTCCATGGCCACCAAAGTGTGTAAATGAACCTTCTGGGGTGCACATCACAGCCTGACCCCACAACTGTTGGGCTCCTGATCCTTTGGGAGCAGCCTGGCCAAAGGGGTCCTCTCCAGGGCAGCCTCACAGAGGCTCTGAACACAGGCTCAGTTCCCTGGGGACTTCTTTCAACATCACATAAGAGCAGCTGCAGCTCCCAGATCACAGCTCCTCAGGTCACAGAGTTGGTAGGGGCTGGAGAGGACCTCTGGAGATAGTCAAGCCCAAGCCTACTGCCAGAGCAGGGTCACACAGGGCAGGGCACACAGCAACATGTGCAGGTGGGGTTGGAAAGCCTCTAAAGGAGACTCCACAGCCTCTGTTCAGAGCCGAGTTTGACACTGAAGCAATCCTCATGTCTGACCTGAACCTGCCTGGGGGCAGCTTCACAGAACCCAGCTTGGGCTGGAAGGGACCTCCAGAGATCATCCAGCCCAAGCCCCCTGCCAGAGCAGGGGCACACAGGAACACATCCAGGTGGGTTTGGAAAGGCTGAGGCAGATCTGTGGCAGCTTCTGTGGCTGAGATTTGCTGGCACTGGCAGAGGAGTGGAGGGCCAGGCCAGGAGAGCCAGCCAGAAACCAGCAAGCTCAGACACAGCAGAAAGTGGCCGAGCTCAGGCCACCTGGGCTGCAGTTTTTCTAGGTGACCATCTGCAAATAAGGCCTTGTGCCCTGCAGGGCACAGCTCCAGATGGGCACTGAGGCACCCAACCAGGCCACCGACTGCCCAGGTCCTCAGACTGGTCTCAGCTGCAGCCTCAAGTTCACCTGGGTCAGTGCAGCCAGCAGAAGGCTTCCACACCCAGCTCCTCCTCCCTGATGCCCCCAGCTCCAGGGTCCCTGTGGGCTCTGCAGCACCAGCTCTGGGCACAGCAGGCTGCTCCCTTGGGCACCCAGCCCCTGCCAGCCCTGCCTCTACCTGCAGCCACACACATGCCCTGTCAGGACTCTGCTCAGCCCAGAGGCCAACGCTGCCCACAGCATCCCAGCATGGCAGGGGCTGGGAGGGACCTCTGGAGATCATCCAGTCCAGCCCCCTGCCAGAGCAGGGCACCCAGGAACACATCCAGCTGGGTCTGGAAAGCCTCCAGAGAGGGAGACTCCACAACCTCTCTGGGCACCTTCCTCTGAGCACGGGTGGGGTCTCCCAGCTGCGTGGGTGACTGCTCCTCACCTCTCCCGGCAGGGAAGAGCCGCAGGGCAGTCCCTGCTTGCCGCAAGCGCAGCACTGCCCCAGCCTACACCAGAGCTTAGTCCCACCTGCTCCAGCCAGGTCCAGCCACAACCAAGTCAGCAGAGTGCCTGCACCTCCCGGGCACCTCCCTTCCCGCCTGGGCACCAGGCATGCCCGGAGAGCTCTCCGAGGTGGGAGAGCTGTGAAAGAACTTCTGCCAGCCGCTGCAGGCTGCAGTCAGTGCCGCAGCGCACACGAACCGAGGGGCTGCTGCCCGAGCGCACAGCTCCTGACCTGCTGCTCTGCTTCCGCAGCTCCGCAGCCGCGGGGAGAAAGCAGAACTCACCTCCGGGCTGCGGAACAGCAGCCACAGGCCCCGGGAAGCAAAGCCAGGCTGGAGCACGCCAGCAGGTATCCACAGCGGCCGGAGAGCCCTGCTTGTGCCACAGCAACTGCACTGCCTCTCCACTATCTGCTGCCCTGCCAGGGCCCGGGGCAGCCCCATGGCTTGCACTGCAGCAGCTCTGCTGTTTGCATTCTTGGTGAGCAGAGATAAGGCTCAGCTCAACCCCACAACGCAGCCAGGGCTGCACTGCCAAAGGTGCAGGGGCACAGAGCACGCAGCGCAGGGGCAGCCAAATGTGAGCCCCACCACTCTTGGAGGTTCCCAAGGGCTGGGCACAGCTGGGCAAAAGGGGTGCCACTTGCAGCTGGTGCAAGCACACAGAGCCTCTCTGTGTTCAGAGCCGCACTGGCAGGGGCTGCTGGAGCATCCTTTGCCCTGTAGCTTTGCCAGAGTGGCACCGCTGCTGTGAGTGCTCCTGAGGCCTCCTCCTGCACCAGCACATCCCAAATGCCACCACACACCCTGCAGTGGCTGCCTGGCAAGCTCAGGTGCCTGCCCAAGCCCCATTAGGAAGCAGGCATGCAGGAAGCTTTGCTTATCCATCACAGCCTCTGCTTGTCCCCACAACCTGTCCCCAAGGAGAGGTCTTGAGAGCCACAGTCAGGTTGGAAAAGAACCTTTGAGATCATCAAGTCCCACCTAGCACCCAGCACCATCTACTCAACTAAACCATGGCACCAAGTGCCCCATCCAATCTCTTCTTAAACACGTCCAGAGATGAGGAATCCACCCCCTCCCTGGGCAGCCCATTCCAATGCCAATCACTCTGCCAAAAACTTCCTCCTCACATCCAGCCTAGACCTGCCCTGGCACAGCTTCAGGCTGTGTCCCCTTCTTCTGTCCCTGGCTGCCTGGCAGCAGAGCCCAACCCCACCTGGCTACAGCCTCCCTGCAGGGAGCTGCAGACAGCAATGAGCTCTGCCCTGAGCCTCCTCTTCTGCAGGCTGCACACCCCCAGCTCCCTCAGCCTCTCCTCACAGGGCTGTGCTCCAGGCCCCTCCCCAGCCTTGCTGCCCTTCTCTGGATACCTTCCAGCACCTTGACATCACTCATACATCCTCCCTAAATCCCAAGGTGTTTCTGCACAGAGTACATTTCTGCTGCTCTAACAGAGGCCAGTGAAGTACAGGCATAGGTTGGCAGGATCCTGGAGAAGTCTTCTGATCCTGAGATTTAGGAGCTATAGACTTCAGTGACCATTCTGTGCTGAGAGAGTAGAAGATCTGAGGGAGAGGTGGAGCTGCAGTACCAGAGAGACCTCTCCAGTGCAGCCCTTCTGCAAGCCCTGACCAGAGCAGGCTGCTGGGCTGCAAGGAGCACAGCAGAGAGGCTGCAAGAAGCACATCTCCTGCTCCTTGGCAAGAAGCAGAGCAGAGGAGCTGCAAGGAGCACATCTCCTGCTCCTTGGCAAGGCTCTATCTCCAGGGCAGATGTTCCAGCAGGGCTGGAAGCTTTGCCCAGCCCACGGGTGCCAGCAACAATGCCACTCACTTGCCACTCAGAAAACCACCAGCAGCAACCAGCTGGTGCTGCTCAGCCACCACCCCTCCTGTGATGGGAGAGGCCATGGCTTGAGCTGGGAGAGGGCAGGCTGAGACTGGAGGGAGAAGTTCTTGAGAGTGGTGAGACACTGGCACAGGCTGAGGGTGGTGAGACACTGGCACAGGTTGCCCAGAGAGGTTGTGGAGCACAGAAGCACCCAATGTGATCAAAGATCACATTGGGTGCTTCTGTGCTCCACAACCTCTCTGGAGGTGTTCAAGGCCAGGCTGGATGAGGCTTAGAGCCCCCTGGCCTGGTGGGAGGATGATTTTTTGGGGGGTCCCTTCCAAACCAAACCCACACTATGAAAAAAAAAAGCACTCAGCTCATCCCCTCCCACAGCTTTGCAACAGCAGCAAAGGAGCCATGGCACATGCCAAGTTGTGCCCACTGGCCAGCTCAGGGGGCACTCCACCTCACCCCACTGCAGGCTGAAGAGGACCTGCCCCCAGCTTTGTTTGCTCTCCCACTGAGGAGAGGAGGATGGGGAGGGGAGGGGGATGGGATGCAAGAGCAGCTCGTGTTGGCACAGCTAGGCAGGGCAAGCAGTGCCCACAGAGAGCCAGGAGATAGCCAGGGCTTAATCAGCAGATAGCAGCCTGGCTGAGAGTGCCAGCAGAGCCCAGTGCCAAAGCCAGCCCTCAGGCAATGACGTCGGTGCGGAGCCCCCCACCCTGGCACACCTCTGCCACCAACCCTCTCCTTGGGCAAACACTCACCCAGGGCCAGGCTCTGCAGCCTGACCTGCAAGGAAACTGCAGAGAGCTGGAGGCTGGGCTCTGCTGCCAGGAGAGGAAGTGGCCTGGAGCTGTGCCAGGGAAGGGTTAGGCTGGGGAGGAGGAAAAAGTTTTCTTTGCTGCAAGAGTGGTGAGGGATTGGCACAGGCTGCCCAGGGAGGTGGTGGAGGAGTTCCCATCCCTGGAGGAGAGGTTCAGGATGGGATTAGGAACATTTGTCTCACTGCAAGAGTGGTCAGAGACTGGCACAGGCTGCCCAAGGAGGTGGTGGAGTTCCCATGCCTGGAGGGGTTCAAGAACCCTGTGGCCATGGTGGGGTTGAAGGTTGGTCTGGATGATCCTGGAGGATTCTCCCAACCCAAACAATCCTCTGACCACTTCGTCCCTCCCCAGTCAGCCCTGGTGAGATGAGTTCAGCCCTGCTGCCAGCAGGCTCTGGGGGCTCACTGCTCCTGGTGCCCCCCCAGAGGGCTGGCCCTGCAGAGCTGGTGTTGGTGTGCAGCAGGAGGAGATGGAGCCCTTGGGGGTCCTTCTGAATCTGCTCTCCACCAGGGAGCCTTTCGGTGCTGTGCTATCAGAGGGCAAACACCATTAGACCGTGGGGGCCCCACCTGGGCAGCAGACACCTCCTAGAAGCCTCCTCCCATGAGAAAGTGCTCCAGTTCCCGCCGGCCAGAGCAGTGCCCAGCACCACTCTGCATGCTGCAGGTCAGATTTCAGCCACCCAGAGCCAAACTGGGCCAATTCCACAGTCCTTACAAGGCACAAATGCTCAGCACACAGCAGCAGTCCAGAGGTGATTTGCATGCAGAGCAGCCCAGGCCCTGCCCCCGCTGCAAGCAGGGCTGCTTTGGTTGCCTTTTTTCCCCTTCACGGGTCACACTGGGCTGGGAGGGACCCTCCAAGGGCATCCTGAACACCCCCTGCAGTCACAGGGACACCTCCAGCCAGAGCAGGCTGCCCAGGGACACATCCAGCCTGACCCTGAGTGCCTCTGGGGACAGGCCCTCAAGCACAGCCCTGGGCAGCCTGTGCCAGTCTCTCACCACCATTCTGATTCACATCCAACCTCAACCTGCCCTGCTCCAGTGCCAAACCACTGCCCTTGTCCTGTCCCCACAGCCCCTTCTGAACAGCCCATCCCTGTAGGTCCCCTTCAGATACTGAAATGCAGCTCTGAGGTCTCCCTGGAGCCTTCTCCTCTCCAGCCCCTGCCCACCTCTGTACAGCACAGAGCCCCCAGCCCCTAGGAGCAAAGCAGCCCTGGAGCAGGGTACATGTGCAGACAGGAGTTTGCTTTGCTGCTGACACAGGAGGGCTTTGTGCCACCACAAGCAGCTCTGCCTGCTCCGCTGGCACACAGCTCCCAGCAGCCTCCCCTGCGCCACCTTGGCTGTGCCCTCTGTGCTCTGCCCAGCCCAGACAGAGCAGCTGATGCCATCCTCTGAATCACAGACACACCCAGGCTGGCAAAGCCTCTCAGGAGCACCAAGCCCAACCTAGGACCCTGCTCTGCAAGATTCACCTTAAACCATAGCCCCAGGCAGCACATCCAGACCACCCTGAAACACACCCAGGCTTGGTGTCCTCCCTCTCCATCTCTGCCCACGCTGCTTTGGATGCAGCTCAGGCTGCCCTTGGCCTTCTGGGCTGCCAGTGCCCACTGCTGGCTCCGGCCCAGCTTCTCACCAGCACCCCAAACCCTTACACACATCCAGGGTGGGTGTCCCCTCTCCATCTCTGCCCACGCTGCTTTGGATGCAGCCCAACGTCTGCTCAGCATCTTCATCAGTGCCATTGATGAGAGCACAGACAGAGTCTGCTCAGCAGGTTTGCTGCTGACACCACACTGGGAGGCTTGGCTCAGACAGCTGCAGGCTGTGCTGCCATCCAGACAGCCCTGGGCAGACAGAGCTGGGCACAGAGCAACCAAAGGAGGCTCAACAAGTGCAGAGTCCTGCACCTGGGCAGGAAGAACACTGCAGCAGGACAGGCTGGGAGGGGACTGCTGGTGAGCAACCCCAAGGAGAGGGACCTGGGGGTGCTGGGGGAGAACATCCATGGCACAGCAATGTGCCCTGGGGGCCAAGACAGCCAATGGGGTCCTGGGGGGCACTGAGCAGAGTGTGTCCAGCAGATCCAGGGAGGTTCTCCTGCCCCTCTGCTCTGCCCTGCTGAGACCTCATCTTGAGAGCTGCCTTCAGTTTGGGGCTCCCCAGTTGAAGAGGGACAGGAACTGCTGAGGATGATGAGGGGACTGGAGCACTGCCTGGTGAGGAGAGGCTGAGGGACCTGGGGCTGAGAGTCTGCAGAAGAGACTGAGAGGGGATCTAATCAATGCCACAACTACCTGAGTCTGGGGGTCAGGAGGGGGGGACAGGCTCTGCTCACTGCTCCCTGGGATAGGACAAGCAGCAATGGATGGAAGCTGCAGCACAGCAGGTTCCAGCTCAGCACAAGGGCAACTTCTTGCCTGGAAGGGTCCCAGAGCCCTGGCACAGGCTGCCCAGAGAGGTTGTGGAGTCTCCTTCTCTGGAGCCTTTCCAGGCCTGTCTGGATGTGTTCCTGTGTGCCCTGAGCTAGCTTGAATGGTCCTGCTCTGGCAGGGGTTGGACTGGATGAGCTCTTTGGGTCCTTTCCAACCCCTGACACAGAATCATAGAATCAACCAGGTTGGAAGAGACCTCTAAGATCATCCAGGCCAACCTAGCACCCAGCCCTGTCCAATCAACATCCTCTGCTCCTGTGAGCCATAAAGCCTGAACTCAATGTTTGGAATCCTCTCCCAGCTAAAGGCTGAGAGGTTTGCACAGGGTTGTGGTGGGAAAGGACTGTGGATGCTGGACCTGTTTCCTGGAGAGAAACTCAGGCTGTTACTTTCCACTTGATCTGCAGACTTTTGGCTCTTGGACATGAGGAAGAAGTTCTTTAGTGTGAGAGTAGTGGGATTGTAGAACAGGTTGGGTTGGAAGGGACCTCCAAAGGTCACCCAGTCCAAGCCCTTCCAAAACAACCAGGGGGTGGCTGGACTGACTGACCTGGCTGGAAAAGGCTTTGCAGGGCAATCCTATGGTCCTAGAAGCACAGAGCCTGCAATGGCAGAGGGGATGTGACCTGAGGAGTGAAGGCAGCTACCTACAATCACAGAACAGGCTGGGTCAGAAGGGACATCCAAAGGTCACCCAGTCCAAGCCCCTGCACTCAGCTAGGACATCCTCCACTCAATCAGGCTGCCCAGAGCCCTACCCAGCCTGACCTTGAAGATCTCCAGGGATGGGGCCACAACCACAACCTGCAGGGCTGGGGCCACTGCAACCACTCTTGCAGAGTTCCAACGCCCTCCTGGTGCAGAACTTGTTCCTAGTGAGAGGTGGAGAAGGAAAGCAGCCACACCTGCTGTGGCAGCAGGACTCTGGAGGTCACCCAGATGAAGCCCAAGGGGGTGGGGAAGTTTCCATCCCACCTGGGGAGCAGTGGCACCCACGGGGCACAGAGACTGCTAATGACACTTAGAAGGTCAGGGGGCACTGACAAACCCCACAAATGAACAGCTCAGGAGGGATGCCAGGAAAGAGGAGGGCAGCAGGAGCTGGGATGCTCCAGCTGTGCTAACCTGCTCCTGGCTCTGCAGGAGGCTGCAGGACAAACTCCGAAGGAAACATTAATGAAAGGAGTGAGAAAGAGGTGAAGTGCAACACAGGTTTAGCAAAGGCAGCCGGTGCCAGGCTGGGCTGACATCTCCTTTGGTGAGGTAAGTGGCTTGCCAGAGCAGGGAACTTCGGCAGATCAGACCTATCTGGAGATCTGATCTAATCTATCTGGAGATCTAATCTATCTGGAGTTCAGTAAAGCATTTGATATGCTGCCACGAGGGAAATTGTTAGGGAAGCTTGAGAAGATGAGAATTAAGAGCACAGCTCTGAAGTGGGGAGGGCGCAGAGCCGGCAGCAGGATGCCCACGGGGAGGGGGGAAGGGACAGGACCGCCGAGAGGCTTGCTGGTGGCTGCCCAAACACTCCTGTCCTGAGGCTGGTCCGGGGCGAGGCTGGCACGTCCCGAGGGGGGAAGAGCCTGGGGAGCTTAGCTTCAGAGAATCACAGCATGGCAGGGGCTGGAAGGCACCTCCAGAGCTCAGCCAGCCCA
>WAAF01018549.1:0-27633 GCA_013400475.1 Tricholaema leucomelas
AGGAGATCTTAAAATAGAATGAAGTATGACTACTTGTTTATACTCTTATGTTTGCCTTTTTATACTTTATTTTGTTCCCTTTTCTATCAGTATCTTTTATTTGGCTTTTGAGTGGAAGACTAAATGTTTCATGGTGATCTTGACTATTTGCATGGTGTGATGGAAAATACTGTCCCTATACCCAGTCCTATCACTTCCTGACATCCTAAGAAGTCCCTCCCCAGATGTGATTTGAAACTCTGTTAGCTTTTGACGTTGAACAGTTGCAAGAAAGGAGGAAGCCTAACCTGCCTTGTGAGAATGAGAATGCAGCAATAATACAAAAATATGCCAGTAACTGGTCCCAGTCAAGTAGTGATTAAGAGTGGCCAAATAATATTCGACACAAGCAGTGCAACAGAGAATACCACTTCCTTCTGTCATACTTGTCCACTGCTTACAGTGCTTTTATGCTGCAAACCACACAGCAAGTAAAGGTCAAATACAATTAACTGGAGGAAGGGACTGTCTATTTTCATCCTTATAAGAGTTATATTTTTATAATTATAAACTTGAGAATAAGTAATGCTGCAGAATGACTTTCCAAGGAAAATGTAGTAGAGTGGAAACAATCTCTCACAGAATAATAGCACATTTAAAGTGCTTCTTAGACTCTGACAAAGTTCCATTCGTTACTAGTTGGGAAATAGAAACTGCCTTTGCAAAGAGGGAAAACAAACATCAAGCTTAATTTTAAACCCTAGAAAGCAATGTCAAAAGAATCATACATTTAAAGTTTACAAGTGAGAAAGGAGCTGGAAAATATATGGAAAGGGAGAGAGGAACTGTGCTGTGTCATAACTAATGGTACAGAAGCCTTCGAATGCCGTGAACTGTCAGGAAAGAATAAAGAGCTGTCAGGACCATTTATTTATTTAACCTCTCTTCTCCATCCTCTACCTGGAGGTCTGGGATATTGTTCCTTCTTCGTATTTTGCCTCTCTATGCTTATTTTATTGGAAGCAAGAGTTTAGGACTTTACTGATCCAGATGTCATCATCATTTCCAAATTACCTCTCTGGTACATGTTCAGTTCACTAGCAAGTACAAATGTGAACTTCTTGAATCTAATGAAAACAGGGGACTTACAGCAAGAAAATTAGCTAGAGCAAGCTAATAAATGACTTTCCCATTTCTGTTCCCTCCTTCAGTCATGATGGTTACTACTGGTTGTGAGTTTCACAAAGCACTATGAAGAATTAGTATCTGTAAATAAAATTTTCTTGCAATGTGCATCTATAATTAGGGTGATGGAATGTCAAATATTCAGACAAATGTCTGATTTTTAATATCGTTGTGTTTTGAATAGAGAACTGAGCATTCAGTGTGCATATAATAACCTGACACCATAACATGCAGAATTCAACTAGTTATCTGCATCTCCAAATACTGTTTTGGTGTGGGGCTTGTTTTAGTATTTATTTTTTTTCTTTTCAATTTGGGAAATGTGGTATGAGACATCAGGAAAAAAACAAACAAACAAACATGAAATAGCAGCATCAAGAATCATAGAATCAGCCACGGTTGGAAGCGACCACAAAGATCATCTACTTCCAACCCCCTTGCCAAGGACAAGGACACTTCACACTAGACCAGGCTGTCTAGAGCCTCATCCAGGCTGGCCTTAAACACTTCCAGGGATAAGGCTTCCACCACCTCCCTGGGCAACCTGTTCCAGGGTCTCAGCACCCTCATGGGGAAGAACTTCTTCCTAACATCCAGTCTGAATCTACCTATTTCTAGCTTTGTTCCATTCCCCACCACTCCTATCACTACCTGACATCTTAATAAGTCTCTCCCCAGCTTCCTTGTAGGTTCCCTTAAAGATACTGAAAGGCCACAATAAGGTCACCTTGAAGCCTTCTCCTCTCCAGACTGAAAAGCCCAAACTCCTTCAGTCTCTCATAGCAGAGCAGCTCTATCCCTCTGATCAACCTGGATAGGAATGTGTGTGAGGAATGTGTAAGTATTTGTCGGTCTGGGTAAACCTGGAATTGTAGAAATATTAAAATACAGAGGGATCTGGACAGAGTGAATGGGTGGACAGAGGCCAATGGCATGAGGTTTAACAAGGCCAATTGCAGGGTTCTACACTTTGGCCACAACAATTCCAAAATACACTGAGGACACAGTGGCTGGAGAGCAGTCAGGCAGAAAGGGACCTGGGGGTGCTGGTAGACAGTAGCTGAACATGAGCCAGCAGTGTGCCCAGGTGGCCAGGAAAGCCAATGGCATCCTGGTCTGTATCAGGAACAGTGTGGCCAGTAGGACAAGGGAAGTTATTCTCCCCGTGTACTCAGCACTGCTCAGGTCACACCTTGAGTGATGCCGAGGTACTGGAACATGTCTAGAGAAGGGCAATGAAGCTGGTGAGAGTCCTGGAACACAAACCCTATGAGGAGAGGCTGAGGGAGCTGGGGTTGTTTAGCCTGGAGAAGAGGAGGCTCAGGGCAGATCTCATTGCTCTCTACACCTACTTGAAATGAGGTTGTAGTCAGGTGGGGTTGTTTTTTTCCTCCCAAGTACCCAGTGATAGAACAAGAGGACAAAACATCAAGCTGTGCCAGGGCAGGTTTGGGATGGATGTTAGGAAGAAGTTCTTCATGGAAAGAGTGATTAGCATTGGAATGTGCTGCCTGGGGAGGTGATGGAGTCACTATTCCTGGAGGTGTTTAAAGGGAGGCTGGATGAGGCACTTAGTGACATGGTTTAGTTAATTAATTGGAAGGTGTTGAGTGGTAGGTTGGACTCAATGATCTCGAAGGTCTTTTTCAACTTAGTTAATTCTTAGTGCAGTTCTATGTGTGATTCCAATAAGCCTTAAACCACTACACAGCTGCCCCATTTTTTTTCCTCTGGTCATATTATTCAAGAGATACTCTTCACCATATGTAGGATGATAAGAGTACTGTCTATCTGTAAAATATTTAGTTTATCATCTTTCAGGAAAAAAAAACCAAACAGAAGTCATAATCAGGCATCATTATCAGCAGAAAGACTTCTAGCATCAGAAACACACATACTCTACATTTAGTTAATTTTCAGGGCACCGTGTTTCCACCCTTCCTCCCCCCCAATAAAAACTTAAAGCATGGTATGGACTTTTGATTTGCACAACATTATTTTCAGACTGCCAACCTCCGCATGTTTAGACTTTTTCTGGAAAGAGAAATGTATCCCTTTTGGATGTAAGTAAATGTATATTTAATGCTGGATAGATCAGAGAGAATTCTTACAGATACTAGAACTGAAAATGTGTGTTTTTTTACCTACAAACAGCCACAAATAAATAGAGTTGAGTTAAAGTAAATCATATCATTATTGTATTACCTAAGGAAAATTGTCAACTCTTTCCACCTTAGCACAGCAAAAATGGGAGAGCTGTGTTCCGCTGCTTGCCCACATTTATGCTATATTTCAATGTCTTTGGTTTTAAAGCAGCTGTTTCTTTTTATGACTTATACAAAGTAAATAGCAAAACCATTTTCTTAAACTAAGTTACAGTGGGGTATCTGAGAAAGTAAATACAATTAACTGGGGCAATTTATATGACGTTGGAGGGAAGATAAAATAAAAGCTAACCAGCAGATCATTTCCAGCAGTGTATTAGGCTTTCCTGTTTTGGTTAAATATTCCATAATAATGTCATCAATCAAGAAGGTTTCCATTCCACATAGAGAAATGTTACCTTCTTAAGCACTGAAAAATTGAGTCCTACATCCTAAAGGTTATTTGTCATAGGAGAAAGAGAAAATATGTTCTGTGTATGCCAGAATGGCAAATAAAGTCTGTAAAGATGACAAATCTTTGGTTGGGTACATAAACTACTTGGATTCATAGTCCTCAACTTCATCACACACAGCTGTAGTTTAATTTGGCCTTTACTGACATCATAGAATCAACAAGGTTGGAAGAGACCTCCAAGATCATCCAGTACAACCTAGCACCCAGCTCTATCCAAGTAACCAGACCATGGAACTAAGTGCCCAATCCAGGCTTTTCTTGAACACCTCCAGGGATGGCAACTCCACCACCTCCCTGGGCAGCCCATTCCAATGCCAATCATTTTCTCTGTCAAGAACTTTGTCCTAAGATCCAGCCTATACCTCCCTCAGCACAACTTGAGACTGTGTCCCCTTGTTCTGTTGCTCGTAGCCTGGGAGAAGAGACTGACCCCCACAGTCAGCCTCCCTTCAGGTAGTTGTAGACATCAATAAGGTTTGCCCTGAGCCTCCTCTTCTCAAGGCTAAACAACCTCATCTCCTTCAGCCTCTCCTCATAGGGTTTTTGTTGCAGGCCTCTCACCAGATTCGTGACCCTTTTCTGGACACGTTCCAGCACCTCAACATCTCTCTTGAATTGAGGAGCCCAGAACTGGACGCAGCACTCAAGGTGTGGCCTGACCAGTGTTGAGTACAGGGGAAGAATAACCTCCCTTGTCCTGCTGGCCACACTGTTCCAGATATAGGCCAGGAAGCCATTGGCTTTCCTGGCCACTTGGGCACACTGCTGGCTCATGTTCAGCCTACTATCTATCAGCACCCCCAGGTCCCTTTCTTCCTGGCTACTCTCCAGTCACTCTGCCCCAGCCTGTAGTGATGCTTGGGGTTATTGTGGCCAAAGTGCAGAACCCTCCACTTGGACTTGTTAAATCTCATCCCATTGGCCTCTGTTCACCCATCCAGCCTGTCAAGGTCCCTCTGTAGGACCCTCCTATCTTCCAACAGATCAACACCTGCTCCTAGCTTGGTGTCATCTTCAAACCTACTGATGATGGACTCAATCTCCTGGTCCAGGTCATTAATAATGATATTGAACAGGACTGGGTCCAGAACTGACGCTTCAGGAACACCACTAATGACTGGTTGCCAACTGGATGTGGCACCATTCACCACCACTCTCTGTGCTTGGCCATCCAGCCAGTTCTTGACTCAGAGTGAATCTGTCCAAGCCACAAGCCACCAGCTTTGCCAGGAGCTTGCTGTCACAGAGAATGTCAAAGGTTTTGCTGAAGTCCATGTAGACTATATTCCACAGCCTTCCCCACATTCACCAGGTAGGTAACCTGATCAAATGTACATATAGCTATATACAACAGGGACATGTGATGGTCAGTAGGTTGTGTCTCAGGGTGCAGCTTCAGAGGGAAATGGTAGAGAAGGGAACAGATTTTGACTGGTCTCCATACTGATTCCTTTTAATTACGAGTCAATTTAGCATTTGGGGGAGTTTTCATGTGGTTACTTTGTTTTGGTTATTTGTTTTCAGAGGCACACTAGCTAAGGCAAAGCAAGCCTGGAATCCATCCTCTCCCACGATATTTAAATGATTAAATATTTGACAGGCCTGCAAACTATTTTGTGCTAAAAATTGCAGGTCAGAAGAGCAGTCAAGGTGACTTGTTGATATGATTAAAACAATTTCATTCAAAAGAAACTTTTTTATAAAGGCTTATTCTGACAGTTGATAATTTCATGTGCTGTAGGTAAAATTATTACTTTCTCTTACATAATTTTACTAGGCTGCACAGAACACAAAAAAATCTGGCAGAGCTTCTAAGGAGGGAAAAAAAGGAACAGTGAGGTTTCTCTAATCACATGTTGTGTGCTGCAGTCTTAGCATGCAACTGATATGACAGAACTAATTCAATTTTTGTGCTAACATGCCTGTATGACTTGGACAAAGAGTTACTAATTTTACAGTGGCAGGTAGCCACAGTGATGCTTCTGAAATTCTCCAGAGTTCGACAATAAACAGATTTCAGCATTTGGCTTTATGTTTTAGAGCTTTTCTCCTCCCAGCAATACTTAATTCATTTAGTAACATCAGCAAATTATAATGTGATGTCTTCTTAATAATTGTGAGGGAAATTAGTTTGTATTGATACACATATAAGAGAAAACTCCAATATCTGCATTTTCAACTGAACACCCTAATGACACAATAATACAGACGAGGGAAAGAGGGACTGGCAGTCACTGGTACTCTCCAGGTTACATTGTAAAGTAAAAAAGCTCGCCCTACTGAATCTTACACAAGGAAATGACATGAATTTTCTTTTTCTGTACTGTAGCTATAAGAAAAGGGGTCTCTGAAGAGGACAGAGGTGAGGTTTGGATGCTTACGAACTATGTTTGCTACTCTATGCAATTAGTGTTGCAGGAACACTGTCAGGAAGACTGGTTGTGCACTCTTGAGCTCCCCCTTTATATGGCTTTTCTGTGACCTTTAGGTGACCTTATTGTGGCCTTTCATTAAAGGAGAGTACAAGAAAGCTGAGGAGGGACTTTTTAGGATGTCAGGTAGTGATAGGACTGGGAGGAATGGAACAAAGCTAGAAATGGGTAGATTCAGACTGGATGTTAGGAAGAAATTTTTCCCCATGAGGGTGCTGAGACCCTGGAACAGGTTGCCCAAGAAGGTGGTGGAAGCCTCATCCCTGGAAGTGTTTAAGGCCAGCCTGGATGAGGCTCTAGACAGCCTGATCTAGTGTGAGGTGTCCCTGCCCATGGCAGGGGGGTTGGAACCAGATGACCCTTGTGGTCCTTTCCAACCCTGACTGATTCTATGAATTGGGTTGAAAAAGACATTAATATCATTGATATTAATACTGATATATTGATACAGGTCTTCAGTCTTTGGTGGAAGTCTAGAAACTTCTGCTACAAAGCATTGCCCAGTGACTCACATGCTTAGAGACTGAGCCATGTTTCCTCATCACTCACCACAACTACAGTCATTGCATGACAGCACATGCTTTGTATTTTCAGTTCGTCGATATTTTGGGTTTTATTTAAATGCTTCAGCACAGTAATAGAAAAATAAACTGAATGAACAATACTCAATACCTGGGTGAAAATGTTAGGTTTTGCAGATTTTGGGTACTTCTTGCCAAGTACTGAGAAATACTTGCACACTAACCCACTGCTAAATAATAGCTTTTCTTTTTGGTTCCCTGGCATGTAAAAGTCTGAAGTTCCATTATTTGGCATTAGTACTTTATATGCATACTGTTATTCAGAATGAAGAGGATAAAATGGACTTCTTGACAAGGTAATAAATGTACTGTGCATCCATAAAATAGTTACTAATGTTTTTTCCCCCATAAATTACAAACTGTTCAAATACCATTCAGAAAATATCAGATTTTTTTCATAACCTCAGCTACTTAAATACGCTGTATGAATATTTTCATTGTTAAACTAACTCATAATCTTTGTTCAGTCCCTAAATAATCTGGAGAAATAATTGCAGCTTGTTCTAGCTCTTGAAAGTGAAGAAATGTGTAAGGGCAAAAAATGTATGACCATCAGCTTTGAAGCCTATACCTTTAAACTCTGGACAAAGGAAGCAATTTAGTCCTGAGTAGTCTCAATTATTTCCATAAAAAACATATGCTCCCTTTAGAGTGAATTGTGAGAGATCAGTAGCTGTTATCTTCTCTCATTTGCAGCATGCGGATGGGATGCTAATGCTGAACCTTCTCAGCATCGGCTCTGAGAGTGTTCCAAGACCCTCAAATGATGTGCGCAGCTGTAACCATTGTTGTACCAAACTCTTCCCTGAGAGATTTTTAACTTAAGTTACCCAGCCTAAAAACCTGCCCCATACATTTATTCTCTATAAAATAGCTTAAAGTCACAGTAGAAGCTAGTGTTCACTGGTTATCCTAGTTTGACAGGGAGTGTTTGTGGTGGAGACAGGGAATTAATGTGGCTGAGTCAGGAATTTATATAAAAATAGAGTTATTTTATTTTCCCAAAACCTGCCCCCAAAACTAGATAAAGAAATTAATTTAGTTTTAATTAACAGATTCAGTTAGGTTGAGAAGATCTACAAGGATACCATAGGTAGATTTGACTATTTTGGAAGTCAGAAGCTGGAAAAGGCTTAAGCTATTAAAGGTAGCATCCCCTACTATTAATAAGGCTGAGCCATTAAGTTTACTCACAGGTGAGTCAGGCTGGCTGAAAGGAAGGGTGCTCCAGATGCTTGTCCCCTCGCTCTCTTTCAGAAGCCTCTGAGGATCGTTAAGGACTATAAAGCCTGCATAGAGAGTGCTTATGGTGGAAGCCCTCCAAAGCAGAGACAGCCCTGTCCCTCAGCAGCTTGTCCTTTGAAGTGCCAGGGGCTCCTTCTGCAGAATCTATCCAGGCTGGGGAGAACTCTAAGGAGGGAACCCCAAGGCGGGAAGTCTCCCAACATTTATACCCTTCCTAGACAAAGAGCTGAGTTACCACTGCCTAGGCGTGAAGACCACAGCCAATCCCCACCTGATTCCAGTGTGGACATCTGCACGGTGCACCCCTCGTGCCAGAAGGGCCCCTTGGTCCCCCCCTTCATGCCTGCAGGGCAAGGGGGGGGAAACAGGTCTTTTTGCACCACTTCCTCTCCATTCAAACCACAGAGGGAGAGGAATTCTGGGGTATGCAGGACTGCAGGCCAGTGTTTTGATTTACAGCTAACAAAATCGATCAGCCACCTTGGAGTTTAAATCTACCTTTAAAATTTTATTTTGATGTTTTAATTTTCTTTTAACAAAATTGATGCAGTTATTTCCAAAGAGAAACAGGTTTTGCTAAAGGAAATGTAGACTGTTCCTAAAGCCTGAGAATGACAGAGCTCAATCCTAGCTTATACAGATAAGTTTATATAAGTGACATGCCATAAGAAGTTATTAATATTCAAGTTATTAGTATAAATCCCTCTATGAAGCTGCCTTACTGTAGCTGTTGAGTGACACTGCAACATTGTTTTTCAATCAGGCTGTCCTTGAGAGTCAACAAACTCCCTTTCACTAAGAGGGTTAATTAAGGTCAAGTTTATAATGGGGTAGGAAGAAGCACAGACTGAAGTAACCATATATCAGGATGAGACTTCAAGGTCTCTGCAATGCTTTAAGAACTGTGAGGCTGTTTAATGCGGGTGGCAAAACATGTCTATCAGCAAAAAATTATTGGAACAAACCTAAATAACCAAATACTCCTCATGTCACTGAAGGGGTTTGGAGTTTTTCACTCTAAACTCATGCTTGTTTCTGAGGAGTTGTACAAGGTCAGGGAGCAATATGTTGAATCACACAGAATCACAGGATTAACAAGGTTGGAAAAGACCTCCAAGATCATCGAGTCCAGTCTATCCCCTAACCCTTCTAATTAACTAAACCATGGCACTAAATGGCTCATCCAACCTCCTTTTTTGATCAGCAAAGCTTTTAGCATTTGTCCAGGATGCTTGAGCTCTGCATTGTCACAGCCTCAGTGGGGAGTGAATCTGCTTCACTTGAATCTGGAGAGTGGTGCTCTGGTCATAGTATCTATGTCTGTGGTGCTTCTCTTCTCCCTACTCCAACCATGAAGTTCAAAGAATTGACCGCCCCTTCTTCCACCATGCTGAGCTGCTAACTGGGCAACACTCTTCCTGAGAATGGGAATAAGCAAGGCTGGAGATGATGGTGAAGGGGCAGAGGCACTATCCTCGTGGTGGAGCAGGAGCCTCTCTCTGCCTCTCCTGGTGTTATTGTGTCTGTCTGGTCCAATTGTGGTTCTGCTGCTTTTCTTGAAATGCATGAGGAAAGACATCCTAAAATATGGGTTAGTGTAGTGGTTCTGGCAGTTACCTGTCCCCTCCTGCCCCACCCAATGAATTCACCCAGACTCAGCTGGGTGGAAGCTAAGGAATAAGGAATGAAGTTTTATGTATGCAGCTTAGCACAATACACAAGCAGATATTTACAATATATTGCAAATATTTACAGCTATGCACAGAAATATGCAAGTTAAAAATAGTACAGAAACCAAATACCCCTCCCAAAAATCAGAGTGCCCAGGAGGGGCTCCCAACCACCCTTCCACCTTCTTTTCACCCCCCTCCCTTATCCCAGAGCCTGTCTTACATGCAAAGTGAATTGGAAGTATTGACAAGGGGGGTTAGAAGGAAATGATTAGGTGGGTTACACAGATCCAGGTAGAAACAGTACAGCAGAAAAAAACCAGGGAGAGACACAGACTGCCTTATCTATGTTTGTGTTCTTGTTGTTATGTATCTCAGCAAACCTATGTGTGGAATAGACATCACCATTTTCTTCTTTTCATGGCTTATAATCTCCTTTCTCTCATTAAAACATTCCACTTAGCCTTAAACCAGCACAGTTAGGTGCTGTGAGACTGGAGGAAGAGGGTATGGTAAACCCATGTGAGGAGAGAGGCAAAGGAAAGGTTGGATGTTACTTTTCTATTTCCGTGTGTGTATATGTCTGTTGTTAAATCTGTGTATGGGGAAGTGTTGGTATTTTTTTATCCAGATAAAGCCCCCTCTAGTGATCAACATTAACTTTCCCAGCACAATTTCCATGGTCTCTTCTGTAATATTAAGTATGTTGAAGGGAGGACTCACCAAACAGATCTCCTAGAACTTCAGAGCTGAAAATTTGAGTTCAGTAGAAGTCATAAGACTCCATTTCTTCACTTTCTGCAAACTTATATTGTGGGTGTTTTGTTTTGGTTGGTGTTTCTTTTGTCATTTTACACACTGACAGTAATAAGGACTGAAACTTAAATCCCAGCAAAGAAGTTTCATAAAAAAAAAAAAAAATCAGTTGTCAAAAAGAAATTGGAAAAGTATTTGGTGGCATAGTTTTATAAAGCACTTAAGAGATCTCTCCCCCAGTCAAGTAGTAATTCCAAAAAGTTTAAGCTAGGACAGCAGCTCCAAGACAAGATGCTTAATTTGTCTTCGGGGGCACATTTGTCACAGGCTAACATTGTTTTGCATCGTGTAAAGGGAGCTCTTCAGGTTCTTTTTACTCGTCTTCATGATACATCTTCATGCTCCACAGAAGTAACTTTTATCTTTTTATTGTTTTCTTCTTTGTAGAAGGAAGAGTTCTGTATAGAATAAGCTACTTAAAATCATTGCATTGGGCTCAAGACCTTAATTTTTTAACCTCGTGAAGTTCAATATAAGGACAACTGCAGGGTCTTACACCTGGGGAGAAATAACAGCAGGCACCAGTACAGGTTAGGGAGAGCCCTACTGGAGAGCAGCTCAGTGGAGAAAGACCTTGGAGTACTGGTGGGCAGCAAGTTCTCCATGGGCTAGCAACGTGTCTTTGTGGCCAAGAGAGCCAATGGCATCCTGAGAGGCATCAGGAAAATGTGTCCAGCAGGGCTAGGGAGGTTCTTCTCCCTCACTACTCTGCTTTAGTTAGACCACTCCTGGAATACTGTGTTTGGTTCTGGGCTCCCAAGTTCAAGAGAGACAGGGACCTGCTGGAGAGAGTCCAACAGAGAGCCACAAGGATGGCTGGAGGACTTGAGCATCTCCCCTGTGAAGAGAGACTGAGAACCTTGGGGCTGTTCAATCTGGAGAAGAGAAGGCTGAGAGGAAATCACATCGATGTGTACAAATATCTGAGGGGTGGGTGTCAAGTGGCTGGGGCCAATCTTTTTTCAGTTGTGCACAGTAATAAGACAAGGAACAGTGGGTGCAAATTTGAACATAGAAGATATGGTGGGTTAGGAACTTTCCTCCTGACCACTACTGAAATTTACCAGACTATCTCAGACAGGTTGGAAGTAAGATGAAGCTATATTTACAACAAAGCTAGATTTACAAGCATATAAACACAACATAGTTACAAGTACTTACAATTGGATACAAATTAGAAATAACACAGAACTCCCTCCTGGACAAAGGAAACTGCCCAGAAGGGGCTCTTTACCTTCTCTTTCTCCCTCTATTTTTCTAGACAGACAAACAAAACAACCAGTATTGTTATGTGCCAGTGGAGAGATTTAGAGCAGAGTGAAGATGAAACAAATAGAAGCAGTGTCACAGACCAGAGTGGGACAAATTGTTGACATTTTGGCTTTTTTTCCCCCCAGCAAACCAATGAAAAATAGAGACTTCGTCATTATTTTCTTTTTACAACTAATGACTAATTTCTCTGATATTCCAATTAGCCTCACACCAGCACAGAAGGTCTCACCTCGACATGAGGAGAAACTTCTTCACAGTGAGGGTGAAAGAGTCCAGGAACAGGGTGCCCAGAGAGTTTGTGAAGTCTTCTCTCTGGAGACTTTCAAAACCCTCCTGGATGTATTTCTGTGTAGACTACTGTGGGTAATCCTGCTTTTGGCAGGGGGGTTTACTTGATGGTCTCAGGAGGTCTCTTCCAACCTCTAACATTCTATGATATTCTGCTAGTTAATTTTTGTAGTTGTGTAATCCATGGCACAGCTTGGTGATGTACATAGCTCCTGGCAACACAGCAATGGAAGTGAAGGATTTTTAGTTAGTTATTTATTTTAAACCAGGAATGCTATAGGAATCACGAGGGTCATTGGATCTGGCTTGGTTTTCCTTTTCAAACTCCCAGTCCTTCACTTGATTATCAAAAATTCAAATATTCATCAAAATGATGGTCCAATAAATATCAAGATGCATAGGGTATGTTTCTCTGTTATTGTCAGGAGACAAGTGTATAACACTGAATTTCTCAGTTTCTGTTCCAGGCTGTGGAGAAACAAGAATGATGGACTTAGACCTGATTTCTCCTGCCTTCTCTGTCTCTAGCCTTCACAATATGAAACCACAGTGTCATGAGTTGCTCCCTGGCTCCTACTCAGTTTATTTTCTAAGTCTTTCCCTATAGTCCTAGCTTTTTCCCTCCAGTATTTTCTTGAGCCTAATTCCTTCTCTCGTTCCTTCCCGGTTTGGCTCCCTCTGGAATCCTGGCCTTTCCATGTGCAAAGCTTTCTGAAATTGTCCAGCTCCTAGTCCTATCTGCATGTAAGTTAGGCTGATTCCAGCTTCCTCTGGCGTGACTGGCAGGCTGTGAGCAGGCAAGCGAAAAGGAACTTTACTTCCACTCACAGTGCTCTGTGCCACAGTGGCACCTAGCTGCAGCAGCTACAGAAGTTCCATGCAGCTAATGTAGTGCTCGTTTGGAGCAGGTCATCTAAGATGGGCTCTTCAGAGAATTTATCTGCCAAAATGCTGAGCATATGCAAAGTGTGGTCAAGGTATTAGGATGGCTTTAATATTTGCTTTTTTCTGCTATCTAGCAGAAAATGAGTCCTTGTAGTGTAAGACAATCCTGAGTTTCACATCCCTGCTGCAAAACTGGAAATGTTAAAGTTCTTTAAGGAACTAGCTACAGAGTTCTTTGTATATTTGGAACAGCATCTCACCCTCACGCCCATTTAGTCTTGGAAAGAGATTTATATATTTTTTTTGCAAAAGTCTTGTAAAATATTTTTTTTTTAAATAATCAGCAGATGGTAAATTATGTAAATTCTCCAAGTAAAGGCTGAGGACTCAGTGGAATGAGTCCTCCCTATAGAAATTAGAAAATGTCTAAGCAACTAAACGAAGATCCTAAAAAAATCAGGATCTTCTGATAGTATAGGGTGTTGGTGAAGATTCCCTTGGACATCTACTTAGTTTATTCACAACTATTTTGTTCCATGACTTTATAACTCAGTCTTCACCCAAAGTATATTCTGCTTGCATCTAGATTTTGGTAACAAAGGAAACCAGGACAAGAAGCCCAAAACATGACTTAACACAGGTTCAGTCTTGCATGGGTTTCTGAGCATGCCCAGCTCTGTTGATCAGTGTGCTTGACTGCAGAAATTATGTTGTGCTTGCTTTGCCTGTCAGGGAGAGGGCATTAAGGTCATTTGAGCCTCACTGGGGCTCTTTAGCTTGAAGAAGAGGAGACTGAGAGGTGACCTCATCAATGTCTATAAATATGTGCAGGGTGAGTGGCAGGAGGCTGGAGCCAGGCTCTGCTCAGTGACACCCAATGACGGGACAAGGGGCAGTGGGTGGAAGCTGAGGCATAGGAAGTTTCATTTAAACATGCGGAGGAATTTGTCCCTGTGAGGGAGAGAGAACCCTGGAACAGGCTGCCCAGGGAAGTTGTTGAGTCTCCCTCTCTGGGGATATTCAAAACCTGCCAGGGTGCATTCCTGTGTGATCTGGTATAGCTGATCCTGCTCTGGCAGGGGGGTTGGCCTGGATAAACTTTCGAGGCCACTTCCAGCCCCTGACAGTCTGTGATTCCGTGATGAAGCTCCTCCATGTGTGTAACATTTTACAGTGCAAACTTTCACTGGACTTTCAGTCTTCATTCAAAGCCTGTTAACTAGTTCCAAAACCTGTCATCACATCAAGTGCAAAGAGTGGTGGAATGCACATGCCACTGAAGGCACTACACATTTAAATCAATCTTCAGCTTTAGGGTTTTGAGGTTTGCTGTTTGGTTGGTTTTGTTGGGGTTTGTTTTTTGGGGGGATTGTTTGTTTTGTTTTGATTGCATTTTTTGGGTGTTTTGTGTTTTTGTTTGCTTTTTGGGTTGCTTGTACCTTAGACAGATAAGAATGAAAGCTTGAGAAACAGGCTATGAAGGACAGAAGTGTTTTCTCCTGGCGCTTATCCTGGTGGAGGCTGCTGGCAAGCCGTGAGGGGCATTATCCTCACCATGAAAGCGAGCCACAGGGAACCTGCTAACCACAGCACACAGGGTAAGAGGGCTTTGTCTGTTGAAGTGCATTCTCCAGTGGATTCTGGGACATTTAGTAGTTTCTAATGGTAATAACTTTATCCAATTTAAAAAGAAAAGTTTATGTTCATTTTTAATGTAGTGACAATTTTGTGACATGCATTTGACAAGCTCCTTTGATCATGAAGCTGAAGCTAGGACTGAGGAAACCTCAAAACACATTTGTGTACTGCGCTGCATCCACTGAGAGAGGGGGACTGACATTGTACCTTGTCAGAATAACCCTTTGGTATTCTTAACACATGATATTTATGTATTTCTAATTTGTTTTGTGAGAGTTTAGTTTTAATTAAAATTTAAAGATTATGAAATCAATGATTTAGTTTCAGGGCTCTGGAGCAGAATGAGAGTTTTTTTTTAATAAGCTTTTGCATTTTTTATGGGAGGAAATGAGAGTTGCATTTTACCATGCACCATGCTTTTCGTTTTCAAAATTGGAAATACTAAATTAAAGTGGCATACACTTTGAGGTCTGAGCCAAAGAAGGAAGCCCCGTTTCTTCACGTTACTGACCTAGTGCTGACCCATGGGGGATGAGGGAGTAAGTCTGTAGGAAGCATCAAAGGGAAGGATGACGTATACAGAATCACAGAAACATCCAGGTTGGAAAAGCCCCTCAGGATCATCAAGTCCAACCTATAACTCTACTCTACAAGATTCACCTTAAACCACATTCCTAAGCACCACATCCAAACCACCCTTAAACACACCCAAGGTGGGTACCACCTCCCTGGGCAGCAAATTCCAGTGCCTGACCACTCTATCCAGATTGTTTTTCTCCTAATGTCCAATCTAAACCTCCCCAGTCTCAGCTTGAGGCCATTTCCCCTTGTTCTGTCTCCAATTACCTGTCAGAAGAGACCAGTAGCAGCCTCTCCACAATGTCTCTTCAGGTGATTGTAGACAGCAATGAGGTCTCCTCTCAGCTTTCTTTGTTTCACACTAACCATGCCCAGCTCCCTCAGTTGTTTCTCATAAGATTTATTTTCCAGGCCCTTCACATCTTCCTTGGCCACCTCTGGACCCAGTCCAGCACCTCCACATCTCTCTTGTATGGTGGTGCCCAAAACTGAACACAATACTCAAGGTGTGGTCATACCAAAACCAAGTCCAAGGGGACAATCACCTCCCTGCTTCTGCTGGCTGCAGCATTTTTAATTCAGCCTTGTAGTACATCTGATCAAGGTTCTGCTTTCCTTCTTTGAGTTTCTCTTTTTCATTTTATTTATTCTTACAGGTAAAAAAGTTGCCTGGTGACTAGCTCCTGCCTTTCTGGCTGCAGGAAAGCCAGTGCCTTGCTATTATGCCAACAGTGTCAGAAAGGACTGACAAAGCAAAGGAAGCCATCAAGGCTCCTTTTCCTCTGAGCTGAAGTTCTCTGCTGGTTTCACAGAATCACAGAATGTCAGGGGCTGGAAGAGACCTCAAAGGCTTATTCAGTCCAACGCCCCTGCCAGAGGAGGGTCACCTACACCAGATCACAGAGGAAAGCATTCAGGCGGGTTTTGAATATCCCCAGAAAAGGAGACTCCACAACCTCCCTGGGCAGCCTGTTCCATGGTTCTGTCACCCTCACAGGGAATAATTCCTCCTCATGTTTAAACGAAACTTCCTATGCCTCAGCTTCCACCCACTGCCCCTTGTCCTGTCATTGGGCATCACTGAGCAGAGCCTGGCTCCAGCCTCCTGCCACTCACCCTTTATGTATTGATAAACACTGATGAGGCCACCTCTCAGGCTCCTTTTCTCCAAGCTAGAAGGTCCCAGCTCCCTCAGTCTCTCAGTTTTTTTTCAGCTGCATTGAATAAGGTATCTCCTTCTCTGCTCTTCACATTCCTGCACCTGCAATATGCTTTATGCAACCACTGAGTTGTTTTGACAAACAACATCTGGTTTATATTTATTATGAGCCCAAGATTAGAGAAAATAAATAAACCACTGTTGTTGAAGTATGAAGCATCACCAGCTGAAGGAATGAATTCTTCGTTTTCATATGCAGCCCATTTAGAGATGTGGCTGTGGACTTTGTGGATCGTCTGGCAGTAAGCTATCTTACAGAGGGAGAATGATCTGATTTTGCATCCTGTGTGTGCATGACAGGTGAGGGGAAGTTTTGGAAATCACATGCAAATGGTCAGCCTTACTGAAAAATGGGAAAAGGAGGAATTCCCTTCTAGAGTCATTCTATTTAAAGAATGGAAGTGTCTTTTTTCCTTAGCATTTCAATCTCATAGGAAGGAATTTCTTTTAGAATTCGTTCTTGGAGATGTCTCATAACTTTTGTTCATGTATGTGTAGGAGTGCAGAGAAAGGTATGAAGATGACAGCAAGAGGATGTTGGGACTGAGGACAAAAATAGAAAGCCATTCTGTTTTCTATCAAAAGTACACACTGGCTCCACATATTGGTTTCATTTGAAAGCTACTCTTAAACCAAGCAAAAAGAGGCAAAGCCCTTTAAACTTCATAGTTTCTTATGCCTTTAGAGATATGGATGAAGAGAAATCATTGAAGTAGAGAACAGGGTGCAGATCCTCCAATGGTACTATAGCAAACTTGCTTAAGCAGTCAGTGGATAAGCTGTAGATCTGATACCCAACCCCAATTTGTCACTTCTTTTGTCATTTCTTTTCTACCTTTTTTAATTTTTTTTTTGATGGTTCATTGGTTGGTTTAGGTTTGCCTTTTTTTTTTTTTTTTTCTTTTAATGGCTAATATCTCCATGAAGATCTTAATGGGTCAGGGTGAAATATGAGCATAGCACTAACAAGTTAGTTTTCAAATGATTAGTCTGAAGAATGGGGGCAGGCATCTCATCTTTTCCCAAACAGTGGGATTGCATCAGGAATGGTGTGGTCAGCAGGAGCAGGGAGGTCATTCTGCCCCTGTACTCTGCACTGGTTAGGCCACACCTCGAGTACTGTGTCCAGTTCTGGGCCCCCCAGTTTAGAAGGGACATTGAGATGCTTGAGTGTGTCCAGAGAAGGGCGACGAGGCTGGTGAGAGGCCTCGAGCACAGCCCTACGANATTAGAAGAGAGTTCGAAAAACAGAAGTGGAAGAAAAATTAACAATGATTTCATGATGAAGAGCCAGACTAATACGTAGGAGGGAAATCAAGAGAGCCAATCGCTGCAAAAATTAGCTTTCAGAATAAACCTCTGATTTATGTATTTGAGTACAGCAGAAAAAAATATCACACAGGAAGAGGGGGGAGGCCCTAAATCAGGAATTTGAAGACTACTCACAAATTGATTGTTGGTAGATTTTTATCCTTAAAACAAATAAACTGAATTAATGATTATTTTATATGAATTCCTAGGGAAACATTATCTGAAATGAAGAAACCAATCATGTTTGCTGTTTCTGTGCTCTTAGGAAATCTGCTCTTTCCCATTCTTTCTATTCAGATTACCATTTCTTTGCATCTCTGTTGTTAATAGCAAGTTATTAGGATCAAGACAAGAAAGTGTACTGCTATTACACAGGGAGTTTTAGCTTAATATCTGTACCTGTTTGTCTTGTAGAAAAGCCTGTGTTTAAATGTCAAAGATTTCATAGAATCATAGAATGGTTTAGGTTGGAAGGGACCTCAAGGATCATCCAGCTCCAACTCCCTGCCATAGGCAGGGACACCTCCCACTAGAGCAGGTTGCCCAAGGCCTCATCCAGCCTGGCCTTAAACACCTCCAGGGAGGAAGCAGCCACAACCTCCCTGGGCAACCTGTGCCAGTGTCTCACCACCCTCACTGTAAAGAACTTCCTCCTAATATCCAGTCTGAATCTCCCCTCTTCCAGCTTAAACCCATTCCCCCTCATCCTAACATTACTAGACCGTGTAAATAGTCCCTCCCCAGCTTTCCTGTAGGCTCCCTTCAGATACTGGAAAGCCACTCTAAGGTCTCCTCGAAGCCTTCTCTTCTCCAGGCTGCAGAGCCCCAACTCTCTCAGCCTGTCCCCATAGCAGAGCTGCTGCAGCCCTCTGAGCATCTTCGTGGCTCTCCTCAGGACCCGCTCCAGCAGATCCATGTCCTTCTTGTGTTGGGGGCTCCAGAACTGCACACAGGACTCCAGGTGGGGTCTGACGAGAATTTAATTTGATGATTCAAATTTAAAAAAATGCATGAAATGTGAATGGGAAAGAATTTCTGGGTGTATTTTTATCTTTGTACTGTGGAGTTTCTCTCAGGGCTTTAGAAATTCCAGTATGACTAGTATAAGCCCCCTGTGTCTGAGGTCATCAAGTTGTCCTCCCCTCTCACATAAGCCCAAATACACTTAGATAATCTAGTGGATACACAATAGGGTATCATGAATAGTAAACATTCTTCCAAATATTTTCAGTCTCAAATTTATGAATACCCTTGAATTCAAAACTCCAGATTGTACTTAAGAGATCAAAACCCTGAAATACTTCAACATGGGCAAACTTGGAGAGAGAAGCAAGCAACTCATCCATGCGCTTGCTTCACTCTGACCACTGCAATGTCTGCATTCTCCCAGCATCTGATAACTAAGCCCCTAAAAACAATTGATAGTTTGAGCAGCTTGACATGGAAACTTTCTTTTTTTCTTCTTCTCATCAACATAGAACAAGCTCACTATGTGTGGTTGTTTGTATCAACAAAACCAACCAGACAAGCCTCTAATGAGACTTCAAAGATGCTTGATGTAGATGTTTCAGAGCAACATTTCCTCCTTCACTATGCAATTATTGATCAATGTAATTTGCAAAATACCTTAAATAAAATAAAACTGGAAAGGAAAAAAGGTAGAATAAGAAAATAAGGGGAAGTAGAGTGAGTAAATAAAATGTCATCTGTGCTGAAACACAGATGTATACAAATATCTGAGGGGTGGGTGTCAAGTGCATGGAGCCAATCTCATTTCACTGGTCAGCAGCAATAAGACAAGAAGAAATGGCTAGAAATTGCTACATAGAAGGTTTCACCTCATCATGAGGAGAAACTTCTTTACAGTGAGGGTGACAGAGCACTGGAACAGGCTGCCCAGTGAGGTTGTGGAGTCTTCTTTTCCAGAGACTTTCAAAACCTCCCTGGATACACTCCTGAGCAAACTACCCTGGATGATCCTGCAGGGAGGTTGGAAGTGATGATCTCTAGAGGTCTCTTTCAGCCTCTAAAGTTCTGTATCACAGTATCACCAAGGTTAGAAGAGACCTCACAGATCATCAAGCCCAACCCTTCACCACAGAGCTCAAGGCTAGACCATGGCACCAAGTGCCACGTCCAGTCCTGCCTTGAACAGCTCCAGGGACGGCGACTCCACCACCTCCCTGGGCAGCCCATTCCAGTAGCCAATGACTCTCTCAGTGAAGAACTTTCTCCTCACCTCAAGCCTAAATTTCCCCTGGCGCAGCTTGAGGCTGTGTCCTCTTGTTCTGGTGCTGGCTGCCTGAGAGAAGAGAGCAACCTCCTCCTGGCTACAACCACCCCTCAGGTAGTTGTAGACAGCAATAAGGTCTCCCCTGAGCCTCCTCTTCTCCAGGCTAAACAATCCCAGCTCCCTCAGCCTCTCCTCGTAGGGCTGTGCTCAAGGCCTCTCACCAGCCTCATTGCCCTTCTCTGGACACGTTCAAGCATCTCAATGTCCCTCTTAAACTGGGGGGCCCAGAACTGGACACAGTGATTCTGTGAAACCAACAGTCCAACCTTCATTAATACCAGTGAAGTTTCCTTGGTGAGTTTCCCAAATAGGATTTGCTTGACATTTTCCTGGGTATACCACTGATTCCTCTGAGTAGATTACCACCGTTACTACTCTCAGCAGACACCAATCCTTTAACAGCAAGGATGGTGGCCAAGCCCCTGGTGCAGCACTCTGGCACAGGTTCTACCCTGCGAGGTGCTCAGTTCTCAGGCTCCAGTTGGGCAAAGCCCTGAGACACAGGATGAGCTGTCTGCACGCCAGCAGTCCCAGCCGGCCTCTAAGTGCTTGACTGGACTGGTGCCAATGTGCTCAGTTCTTTGCACAGTTGGGCTGCATACAGTAAATGTGATTTTTACCCTATGGTTTCAGGGTTGATGCTGCCAAGTTCACCTCTTATTTGTAGACTTGTGACTCCAATGTTGTTATCAGTCTGTGTGCAGAAAGAGGAAAAAATCTTTAATGCTGGGAGAGCCTCAGGAAACAATGCAGCCAGATACATCTGTGCATCTTCAGCCTGGTTTGATTGTTTTCAAGGGGTACAGCAAATATGTCCCTACCCAGGAAATTGCTGGTGAACATAATGAATATTTTCCAAATAATTTTTTTAACTAACAAAACTGAGTGGTATTTTAAAATAATTTCAAGTTTTCACAAGGGAAAAGCATTGTAATGGAAAAAGTTCCTTCACACAGCTGCTCATCATTGATTCTTGGCCAAGAGAAGTCACTCAGTTTCACATGGATAAGTGACTCTAAAATTTGTATCAGCTGAACTATGTTTTTTAATTGCTTTTTTTATTTTGGTAAAGCAGACACAACACCATACTTGCAGGACTGAGCTGGAAACAAGCTAACAAAATCAGACAGGTATGTAGCAGAACTGTCAGAAAGAGCTAGCATTGATCCTACCTAGTATATTAATTAAGTGTTGTATTAATGGAGGTGGTAGTAAAGGTCTTTAAGATGATGAACCATTTATGGTTTTTTTTTTCTGATAAGTATTACACTTTGCAAGCGATAACTACTTACCTTGAGTGTGCCCTCTGGAGACCTAATGGAAGACTGGGGAAGGAGTATTTAAAAGATCTTGTAATTAGAGAACGAGGAGTAATTGGCTTAAACTGGCAGAGGGGAGATTTAAACTAGATGTTAGGAAGAAGTTCTTTCCAGTGAAGGTGGTGAGACACTGGCACAGGTTGCCCAGGGAAGTTGTGGCTGCTTCCTCCCTGGAGGTGTTCAAGGCCAGGTTGGATGAAGTCTTGCGCGAACTGCTCTAGTGGGAGGTGTCCCTGCCTACAACAGGGGGTTGGGTCTGGATGAGCTTTGATGATCTTTCTAATCTAAGCCATTCTATGATTCTATGTATCTGAGGTCTCTAAAAGACATGTTAAACAATCCTATCTTTGAAAATATGTATTTATTTATTTATTTTAGCAGCAACTGGCAAATTAAGGGATAGAAATATTTTTGTGACTGTTATATGTTTGCAGCAGTGTCAGAGAGGGAGAAGCATCTCTAATTAAAGTTCTTCTGGTTCTGATTCAACATGGTGATGAATTGTCACCATTTCCAAAAGTCAGGCTATTTTGTTTGCTTTTTCATTCTTGTATATATGACAGAATCAAGATCTTAGAGAGAGAAAAATGAAACTCTGGTTATGAGTAACTGACAGTGAAGCATGTAGGTAGTGAATGATAGCTACAAAGGATGAAGAAGGACATAAAAAGTAAGGTCTTTGTATTTTTGAGCCTCACTGGAGGATGATAACGAAAGAGGGATGTAAAAAGTGAAATCTGATCTCTTTCATTTTAAATTTTTTTTCAATAGCTGATGGTGGATAGTTAATAGGCAAGTAAGATGGATCCAACTTTTGAGTTTTATTGGGTTTTTGTGTTGGTTTTTGGTGGGGGTTTTTAATGTTGTTGTTTTGGTTTTTTTAGTTTTTTGGTTTTTTGGGTTTTTTTTTCCTTTTTAGTTAGAAAAATAAATATAATGTTATATCTCTATCTATATTTTATAGTACAGATCTGTGGCAGTTTGGGTGTCCCCCACCCCCCCCACACTTTAGAAATCACCCAGACTAGACTCAGCCAGCTCTGGAAATATGAATGAAGCTTATATTTACAGNTTTCATTTCTCAGCCTATTATCTAGTCCCTCTCACCAAAACATTCTAGCTAGGCTCAAACTAGCACAAGGTCCTTTCCAGCAAATCTATCTGTCCCAAATTGTAATGGTAGGTAGTGTTCTGAGGTGATGGTAGCTGAGTGTGATGGTTAATAGCCTCTGTTCACTTTGCCTCCTTCCATTTTTAAGGTTAAGTGTGGGGACCAGAATAAAAAAAAACTCCACAGAATGAGTGTTCCTTGTGAGAATTAAGCAAATTGCAATTGTCTGCTAAATTAATTAATTGTGTTCATCAGAACAGCATATGAAAAATTAAAGATATTTCCAAATGTTAAATAATGGCTGGATCATTCTGAAATTAAAAAAAAATTAAACAGATACGTGGTCATAGTCTGCTATTCACCCTGTGAAATTGCATTTGACCTCCATTTGGGTAATTGTATTATGCCTGCATAAATTTTCATGCACAGTGATTTACAATAGAAAATATTATTCTACTCCTCCTATTCCTCTGTATTGTTTGCTGCTGCTGTTTATTGCTAAGTTGTTGCTTTTATTTAGAGCGTTATTGTGTTTTAGTGGCTGACTCCCATAGCTCCTATGCAGATTTCTTTGGCAGGGTAATGAATCCCTCCAGGTAATTAACACTATGTAAACAAAATAATATTTACATTTGTGTATCATATGCATTCAGTCAAGTTGTAAGGGACCACTAGAATCATCTAGTTCAACCCCCCTCTGCCATGGTCAGGGACACCTCACGTTAGATCAGGCTGTCCAGAGCCTCATCCAGTCTGGCCTTAAACACCTCTGGGGATGAGGCCTCCACCACCTCCCTGGGCAACCCCTTCCAGGGTCTCACCACCTCATGCTGAAGAGTTTCTTCTAACATCCAGTCTGAATCTACCCATTTATTTTTTTGTTCCATTCTTCCCAATCCCATCATTACCTGACATCCTAAAAAGTCCTTCCCCAGCTTTCTTATAGGTTCCCTTAAGATACTGAAAGGTCACAATAAGCTCATCTCAGAGCTTTCTCCTCTCTAAACTGAACAGCCCCAACTACCTCTCCTCACAGCAGAGCAGCTCCAGCCCCCTGATTTTCCTCGTGGCCCTTCTCTGGACATCTTCCAGCTCTTCCATATCCCTCTTGTAATAGTGGCTCCAGAACTGGACACAGTAGTTCAGGTGGGGTCACAGGATCATAGGATATTAGGGGTTGGAAAGGACTCAAGGAGATCATCGAGTCCAAACCCCCTGCCACAGCAGGACAATACATCTAACACAGATCACAGTGGAACACATCCAGACAGGCCTTGAAAGTCTCAAGAGGAGACCCCATGACCTCTGTGGGAAGCCTATTCCAGTGCTCTGTGACCCTTTCAGTGAAGAAGTTCCCCCTTGTGTTGAGGCAGAACCTCTTTTGCTGCAAAAACCAGCAGTGTGCTCACTGGTCTCACCAGTGCAGAGTAGAGGGGAGGATCATTTCCCTTGCCCTGCTGCCCACACTTCTCTTGATGCAGCCCAGCCTCTGATTGCTCTCTGGGCTGCAAGAGCACGCTGAGGGCCCATATAGAGCTCCTCATCCACCAGCACCCCCAAGTCCCTCTCTTCAGGTCTGCTCTCAAGCCAGTCGCTGCCCAGCCTATATTGGTGCTTGAGATTGCCTCGACTCAGATGCAGGACTTTGAAACAAAATTTAGAACAAAAGGAAAACATTTGCCTTTATTGTTTTGTGAGAACTGCTGGGGAGTCCTTTCTAAAGATCCCTTCCAGAAATATCCTATGAGTGACTTTGTTCCATTTATCAGCTACAGAGACAGGTGTCATCTTGCTGGCCTATGACTCTGAGCAGTAAAGATACTGCTCACTGCCTGAACGGAAGCTTAGCAGTTACCTGACATCAGTCTTCAAACGTAATTGCAAGTGTAAGCTCATAGAAGAGAGAGCTTTTTTATCACAGAGAAAGTACTGTATGCTCATTTTCCTTTTTTAATTATTATTATTAATCAGGCTTTAGCTCTGTAGCTTTACGGTCTAAGAATTAATATCAGATGGGGATAACAAGTGGAGAGGCTAATTTAAGCCTAATAATTTGATTTCTGAATTTACTCCTGGTGAAGGCTGTTGGAAAATGGAACTGATTGCTCTGGAATAGCTGTAGTATGATATTGTAGTGTTGTTACAAATTAGCCCCTTCCATGGACAGGGTATTGTGTTTTGCAAAAGGGTGAGAAGTCAGTATAAAAGCATGGCTAACTTGGACCCACAAGTGCTGAACTATGTATGATACCTCTTCTGGATGTGCCTGGATTGAACTGTGCACGCTAAATAAAGGATATTTGGAGTCACTGTTAGAGCTGAGTAGCACTGAAACTCTGGAGACCAATGCAAAAGAATGGGATCTTGCTTCTTTTATTAGCAAATGTTTGGACATCAGTGAGAAAGAGTCTTCCTGCTCTTGCAATACCTGTGAAGACTGCTTAATGTGCTTTCTATCAACCCCTAATGTAACTCTCCCTCTAGTATCTGTGCAAGGACCAGTATAGACGAAGTAAGAACAACTACTCCGAGCATGTCATCGGAATGTAGTTCAGGCGTGAACACAATTTGGTGGATAACAAGTTAACCATGGCACAGCAATGTGGCCCTGTGGCCAAGAGGGCCAATGTGATACTGGGATGTATTAGGAAGAGTGTGTCCAGC
The DNA here is from genome assembly GCA_013400475.1 of Tricholaema leucomelas. Taxonomy (NCBI): domain Eukaryota; kingdom Metazoa; phylum Chordata; class Aves; order Piciformes; family Lybiidae; genus Tricholaema lacrymosa; species Tricholaema leucomelas. Next base: position 25,107 of record WAAF01018549.1, read on the forward strand.
AGATCAAGGGAGGTTCTTCACCTCTGTTGTGCCCTGGTGAGACCTCATCTTGAGTATTGCATTCACTTTTGGGCTTCCCACTTTAAGAGAGACAGGGATCTGCTGGACAAGGTCCTGTGGAGGTCTACAAGGGTGATTAGGAAACTGGAACACTGCCTGATAAGGAGAGGCTGAGGGACCTGGAGTTGTTTATTCTGGAGAAGAGAAGACTGAGAGGGGATTTAATAAATGTTTATAAATATCTGAGGTCTGGGGGTCATGAGGTGGGGGGCCAGGCTCTGCTCACTTGCTCCTTTGGATAGGACAAGGAACAATGGATATAAGCTGCAGCACAGGAGGTTCCACCTCAATAAAAGGGAGAACTTCTTTAAGGGTCCCAGAGCACTGGAACAGGATCCCCAGAGAGGTTGTGGAGTCTTCTTCTCTGATCTCCTTTTATGATCAGGTTACCTGACTGGTGAATGTGGGGCAGGCTGGGGATGTAGGCTACCTGGACTTCAGCAAAGCCTTTGACACTGTCTGCCACAACAAGCTCCTGGCCAAGCTGGCAGCTCATGGCTTGGACAGATTCACTTTGTGCTGGGTCAAGAACTGGCTGGAAGGCTGGGCCCAGAGAGTGGTGGTGAATGGTGCCACATCCAGTTGGCAACCAGTCATTAGTGGTGTTCCCCAAGCATCAGTGCTGNGGACGAGGGAGGTTATTCTTCCCCTGTACTCAACACTGGTCAGGCTACACCTTGAGGACTGTGTCCAGTTCTGGGCCACTCAGTTCAAGAGAGATGTTGAGGTGCTGGAACGTGTCCAGAGAAGGGCAACAAGGCTGGTGAGGGGCCTAGAACACAAACCCTATGAGGAGAGGATGAGGGAGCTGGGCTTGTTTAGCCTGGTGAAGAAGACGCTCAGGGCAGACATCATTGCTGTCTACAACTAACTGAAGGGAGGCTGTAGCCAGGTGGGGTTGGGCTCTTCTGCCAGACAACCAGCAACAGGACACAGCCTCAAGTTGTGCCGGGGGAAGTATAGGCTGGATGTTAGGAGGAAGTTCTTGACAGAGAGAGTGATTGGCATTGGAATGGGCTGCCCAGGGAGGTGGTGGAGTCACCGTCCCTGGCGGTGTTCAGGAAAAGACTGGATGAGGCACTTAGTGCCATGGTCTAGTTGACTGGATAGGGCTGGGTGCTAGGTTGGACTGGATGACCTTGGAGGTCTCTTCCAACCTGATTGATTCTATGATTCTCCCTCCCTGGAGGCGTCCAAGGCCATTGGAGTCTTTCAAGGCCTGTCTGGATGGGTTCCTATGTGACCTGAGGTAGTGTGGCCCTGCTGCGGCAGGGAGGTTGGACATTTTCAATGATCAATTTTGGTCCCTTCCAACCCCTTCCATCCTGTGATCCTGCACTAGTATTCTCTGTTCTCAGTGACATTGATACAAAATATCAAATTCCTGTCCCACCCGCTAAAGGGATTTCAACCTGCACTCAGACCTAACTTTTTTCAGTGCAGGAATTGCATAATGTTTAAAATTTCAAATGGTTCCCAAGAAACATATCCAACTCTGCCTTACTCTCAAACCCAGAGATATTGTGTAGGCTGAAGGCTTCTCTGCAAATGTAAACTCTGATGCTTCAGAATCTGTGTGTCTCGGAGAATTACAGAAGTGCTTAATGACATGAGATTTTGACCTAGGACTATTGTTTTAGTTAGAACATATAATGTACCTCCTAAAGTCCTTAATTTACTTAATTATCTCCTAATTACAGTCTAATTCATTACTAATTTATCTTAATTTCCTCTGGTAATTTCTTTATTAATCCCTGCTTTAATATGTTACATTTTTATCCTTCCTCCTTTAACTAGGAAACAGACTTTACGGTCTTTGCTGTGAGAAAAGGGAAGTTTCTTACGTGCTGTACATTACTCTTATGTGTGAGCACAGAATGCCAGGGGCTGGAAGGGACCTCGAAGTTCATCCAGCCCAACCTCACTGCCTGGGCAGGATCTCCTATACCTGATCACACAGGAACATATCCAGGCAGGTTTTGAATATCTCCAGAAAGGGAGACTCCACACACCCCCACCCCAGGCAGCCTGTTCCAGGATTCTATCACCCTCGCAGGGAAAAAATTCCTTCTCGTGTTTACATGATACTTCTTGTGCTTCAGCTTCCACTCATTAATGATTCTACCTTCAACAGTGATGTTGCACTGTTGAAGTTAGCGTGTTTTAATTCAAAACTTGGATAACCATGGAATTGTCAGTCACTCTGAGAACACAGGGAAACTCAGGCTGTTTATTTCTCACAGTTTAAAAGCAGCCAGCAAACCAGGTAGGTTTTATGAGTGTATATGGTTAACACTCCAGGAAGAGTGTTCCTGAACTCGACACTTGACCTCAGGTGGTCCTGACCCCTCCCCAGGTGATGGTTAGCCCACTCCCCCCTTCCTGTCCCATAAAAGCAGGGGGACTTCCTCTTCCTCTCTCTCTCTCTCAACTGCCCCGCAGCGCTCTCTGGATCGCTCTCTGGACC
>WAAF01018550.1:0-19537 GCA_013400475.1 Tricholaema leucomelas
CCAGTTCCTCACCCAGCACAGAGTGTTGCAAATCAATACAAAAAACAAACAACAGGGGAACACTGTGCAGCCTCTACCTGCATTTTGAATGAGTTCCTGCAAAGACCAAAATTAGATGACCTCTTTCAAATGAAACAACTCTACTGGGAATGTTTTGCCCAGTAAACTGTTCCAATAAGCCACCACTTGAGTGTTTTATTGTGTTTATTGTGTTACCCATTATGGTTGTTTTCTGCCAGAAGTTTTACAAGAAGTTGCTTTGGGTTTGGGTTTTATTAATTTGTTTTGGTTTTGATTTTGGTTTTTTTTTGGTGGTGGTGATGGTTGGTTGGTTTCTGTTTGCTTTGGGGTTGCTTTGGTTTTGGTTTCTAGTTGGTTGGGTGGCTGTTGCTTCTTTTGGGGTTGTTTTGTTTGCTGTTTTTTTGTTGCTGTGGTGGTTGGATTTTGTTTGATTTGGGTTTTTTGTTGTTGGGTGGGTGGGTTTTGCTTGTTTTGGTTTGGGTTTGTATTTTTGGTGGTGGTTGGGTTTTGTTTCTTTCAGGGTTGCTTTGGGTTGGGTTTGGGTTCTTTTGGGGTTGTTTCTTGTTGTTTTGGGTTTTGTTTGTTTGGGGGGGTGAGTTGCTCTTGTTTGAGTTTGTGTTTTTTGTTTGTTTTGGTTGGTTTGTTTGTTTTTTTTTTTGTGACAGGTTTTTGAGCTTAATCATATTTCAATAACCCTGCCAGGAATTTCATGAAGACCCAGACTGGACAACTTGAAGACACATCACTTTCTTTTCTCTGAGCATGCTGACCAAGAATCAATCATAGCATCAGTCAGGGTTGGAAGGGACCACAAACAATCTGTTACATACAGAATCATAGAATCAGTCAGGGTTGGAAGGGGCCACAAGGATCATCTAGTTCCAACAACCTGCCATGGGCAGGGACACCTCACACTAGATCCGGCTATCAAGAGCCTCATCCAGCCTGGCCTTAAACACCTCCAGGGATGAGGCTTCCGCCATCTCCCTGGGCAACCTGTTCCAAGATCTCACCACCCTCATGGTGAAGAACTTCCTAACATCCAGTCTGAACCTACCCATTTCTAACTGTGTTTCATTCCCCCATATCATATCCAGGCAATCTATTGGCTTGACAGAAATACTAATATTTTTTTAAGGGAAACCTCCAAAACAGATTGGGTTTGATGATTCTGTGTCTGTCTCTGTTAGATGAAGACAGCACATATTTCTCCGAGAGATGCACATCAATTTTACCTTTCTCTCCTGGCAATCATACAGGATTACAATGTACACTATCCACACAAAATGTAAATAGAGGAAAGCTTTGCTGCTTGAAAAAGCAAGGATCTACAATTTGACATTTTATTCCATCTCAACTTGTAAAACTGCTGGACTATGACTTAGCAACACTTGCTTTTAAATGCTCGGTATCTGGGACTTCCCACATTAGAAAATATAGAGCAGAGACAGCTGTTAAAAGACTTACAAAGTGAAACAAGCTGTGAATATGACCTACAGAAATGAGGAAATGTGGGCTTATTTTGGATAGCAGGCTGGCACAGAAAAGCCAAGCTAGCACTTAAAGAACCTGCTGCTAGTTGTGATGATGAAAGCTATTGCTGGTGTCAGTTAGATGAAAACAAAGGACACCATAAATGAAGAAATGTATTCAATGTTACTGCCAAAACACTGTTAATGTGTTAGCTCAAGTGTTGAAATTTATGCTTTTTGGGGACAAAAACCCACTACAATAGCAGCAATTCTCCTTTAAGGAGAGGAAAGCAGAGTCACCACAATGACTGCTCTCATTAGAGAGATTATCTGTTACAGTAGCTCTATCTAAAATGCCTTCTTACTAAGCACTGACTGATCCATAAAGATTCCCCAACCATGTCAGTTCCTCTCTTTTGCTACTAAATTGTTCATTGCAGACCTCATATTCATTACAGGAGACGTAACTTTTATAGAACCTTTCTCTGCTGAGGATGTTACCCTCATTACAGAAAACTGTTCTGGTAGCCATGTGAGTCAGTATTTTTATGATTTACAAATTCTGAGTGTTTGCTACCACGAATGTTGCAATTACTTTATTTATTTTCTGGGAGTTTTTAATTCAGTCGAACACATTTGGCTATTCCTGTCAAGAATCTGATTTAAGCAGCCTATCAAATCTCATTAAAATTCTTGTTCTGCCCAGTTTATATGCCAATAATGTGTCTATGGATCATATTTGCAATGGTACATTAGGTAAGTGTCTGATTGCTTATGTCATATGTGCTGCAGTTAATCTGTTTCTTTTTCATCTACTGCTGTTTTAATTAGTGGGTAGAAGACAAATTTTCAAACATGCCAACTCGGAGGCAAAACATATTCCAAATGATACCCAGGTTTTCATGAACTCACCACAGAAACACCAGAGAAGGTATTTTAAGGGCAACTTGAAGCAATAGGTGTCTGCCTAACAATTGGGTCCTGTGGTTGGTGATGGGAAATAAGAGCTAAACTAAAACCCAAAGTTCTGTCACCACTGGGTCATAAATGGATTCTGCTGAAGGCTGAAATCCTCCAAGTATAATGGACAGGTCTAGCATTGAGCCCAGAGCATCACTTCATAGAACCACAGAACTACTCAGGTTGGAAGAGCTCCTTAAGATCATCAGGTCCAACCATTAAGCCTACTCTATGAAGTTCACCACCAAAGCACATCACTAAAGACTTCTAAATACAACCAGGGTTGGTGATTCCACCACCTCCCTGGGCATCCCATTCCAATGCCTGACCACTCCTGCTGAGAAAACATTTTTCCTAAAGTCTAGCCTCAGGGTAGCCTGCTGGAGCTTGAGGCTGCTCCCTCTTGTTCTATCACTAATTACCTATAAGAGGAGACCAACACCAACCTCTCCACATTGACCTTTCTGGGAGTAGTAGAGGATCATGTCAGGATGATCCATTACCTTGTCAGAGACTTAAGAAGGCAAATGAGAAACTATTGCAATGGCAAAAAAGTTGTAGTAGCAGTAACAGGATATATCTTACATCTATCTATATCTATAAATACACAATATATATATATGTATATATAGTGTATTTATAGATGCAGATTAGATATAGATATATAGATACAGATATAGGTATAGATGATATCTAAATACAGTTAGCCTCATGAGTGTGTACATATTTATATGACACTTCAAGAAAATACAAGCAACTAGGGGTAAAGACAGCCAAAGTAAGAGTTGTAAGCACTAGGATACCGTCTGTCAATCTCTGACCCCAAAGGAGAGATAAATATCTCTGTGAGCAAGCCTGACAAACCAGGAGGGTCAAGAGTCACACATGGTTGGCAAAAGAGTTATGACACATTAAGAAACATGGGAGAAATGAGCAGGACTGTGTTACTTTTCTGCTTCTACAGTAACCTTTCAAATACAAAGCTTGATGACAGGTTTGTTTTGTTTTGGGGGGTTCTGTGGCTTCTTAAATAACTTTACACAACATAAAACTAGCACCAAGGAAACAGCAGCTTCACTAATAGAAGCAAAACAGCATTAAGGTTGTAGACAAGCAGTGACTGGCTTGAGAGCAGCCCCAGGAGAGGGACTTGGGGGCGCTGGTGAATGAGAAACTGAATATGAGCTGTCACAGAATCACAGAATGTCAGGGGCTGGAAGGGACCTCCAAAGCTCATCCAGTCCAAGTCCCCTGCCAGAGCAGGGCCACCTATACCAGATCACACAAGAACATGTCCAGGCGGGTTTTGAATATCTCCAGAGAGGGAGACTTCACAACCTCCCTGGGCAGCCTGTTCCAGTGCTCTTGCAGCACAGAAAGCTGCATCAAGAGAAATGTGGGCAGCAGGGAGAAGGAACTGATCCTTCCTCTCTACTCTGCACTGGTGAGACCCCACCTGGAGTACTGCATCCAGTTCTGGAGGCTCTATTACAAGAAGGATATGGATGTGCTGGAAGGTGTCCAGAGAAGAGCCGTGAGGATGATCAGAGGGCTGAAGCTGCTCTCTTACAAGGAGAGACCGAGGGAGTTGAGACTGTTCAGTCTGGAGAGGAAGCTTCAAGGTGACCTTATTGTGATCTTCCAGTATCTTAAGGGGGCCTACAAGAAAGCTGGGGAGGGACATTTTAGGATGTCAGGTAGTGATAGGACTGGGGGGAATGGAACAAAGCTAGAAATGGGTAGATTCAGACTGGGTGTTAAGAAGTTCTTCACCATGATGAGGGTGGTGAGACCCTGGAATGGGTTGCCCAGGGAGGTGGTGGAAGCCTCATCCCTGAAGGTGTTTAAGGCCAGGCTGGATGAGGCTCTGGACAGCCTGATCTAGTGTGAGGTGTCCCTGCCCATGGCAGGGGGGTTGGAACTAGATGATCCTTGTGGTCCCTTCCAACCCTGACTGGTTCTATGATTCTGTATGTAACGGATTTGAAGCGAATTGTGTGTATGCTGAACAACAGTCTGTCTGTTTTGCACCCAAAAGATAAAAGCTTTCTTCATATGAAAATTCAACATTGCAGCTCCCTTCTGAATGAAGAAGTGCAGTTTCATAGGTTTTTCTTAAATCTCTAGGACTCTAGAAACTGTAAGTTACCATTCTCAGGTTTCCAAGGGAGGTTGTGGCTGCTCCCTCCCTGGAGGTGTTCAGGGCTAGGTTGGATGTGGCCTTGAGCCACCTGTTCTAGTGAGAGGTGTCCCTGCCTATGGTAGGGCCAGGTTGGAACTGGATGATCCTTGAGGTCCCTTCCAACCTAAACCATTCTATGATTCCACAAGCAATTCAATTAAAGTAATCTTTTGAGATTTAATAACTATTTTCCGTAATGATCATAACTGTGAGAGTGGAAGATACAAAGTGTTCGGATTTATTGCAGTATTTTACACTCTGCTTCACTCTGCTGCTCCACTAATTAATAAGCTCTATGTTCAAGACTTAAAAAGGAAGAAATAAACTCAATTATAAACTAGACAGAACAAGTGATATTCTGTTTTATATTTATTCTGGTCTATTTCCAAATCTAGAAAATGGGTTTTGTAATCTCAAGGACACTACACTAATCATTTAGGGCCAGAAAATGCTCTTCTGTGTAAGCACATCAGAGAACAGATTTAAGTCCTTTATTTTAAGGACTGTGTGGATGCAGTTGCAAGATCAGCAGCACAAAAAGGCAGCCCGAAGAGAGCCCACTTCAGCAAGTGACTAATACAAAGGTACAGAGTCTTCAACACAGCCAGAGGTGATCTCTGGGCTGGCAGAGCCCTGCCTCATTCTCCAGAGAGAATGAGGTGTATATATTCACCTGTCTGTGACTGTCTGAAGTCAGTGGATAGTTCATATATCAGCTAGTCCAGAAGCAACTATCTTCTGCATGTTCAGGAGGTGTTTTTAACTTGCAGTTAGATATTTGGCAGTAGAATGACTACATAGGACAGAAAATTAAACTAAAGCCTCTTTGACTATTCTCAGCCTTCTACAAAGCACTGCCACCTGGTACTTCACTCTTCTCTCCTGTCTTTACCACCTTACTTTTTCTGTCTTTACCACCTTACTTTACCTGTGTCTCCTTTTCCTCAGACTCACTCTTCAGCCTTCAGTTTCCATCATTCCCTTGTGCAGTCCCTTCCTCCAGACCTTCCATCAGTACTTCTGGTCTATCTATCCAGACATGAGATTGTGCTAAATGTCCGTCCCAGCAAGAAGAATCCACATATTCATCCTCACTGGATATGCTGGGTCAGTCCCAGGCTCCTGAAAGCAAAGGAAGCTGTATCAGAGGACAGACCAGACCCCTTTGAGATAGTCTCTGACTTTCGACAAGCAACACAATAGCAAGGACTGCTTGCTCTCTTTTCTTAGAAGTAGGTGGGAAGTGTGAAGCAAATGAACATACAGCAGGTCCTAACCAAAGCAAATGAGCTATGTCCTCAGGCAGTGGGTATTACAGTGCAGAACTCCACAGAAGCCTGATCTTTGAAGATATAAAAATGCTAATCCCACCATCCAGAAGATGACATCCAAGTAGATCATAGGAAGGTATAGATATAATCTTCAATCACTAGGAAATAGTTCTAAATACAATCCATATGATTTCTGTATCATCCCCAGAACAAAAACCAACCAACCAAACAAACAAAAACAAAACAAAACAAAGAGCAGCAAGGAAATCTGAGGTTTGCAAATCTTGCTAAAGTTGTCTTTTCCCCTAGAAAATCCTTCAGAGAGGCTGGTAAATAGTGAACACCCCTTCTGAAAGACTTCAAAGGCCTTCCTCTCAAACAGGAGGGACTGGCGACCTCCCAAAAGTCAGCTTACTACTATTGTACTGGCTTTCTTCACTTCTAAGCAAGACAAATCCAGCCTGCAGACTGTGTAGAAATCAAAAGGGCACTGAAAACCACGGGGAGTTACCCCAGCTAAATGGAAAACAAAAGCCATTGCATTTTGCCTCCTCAAACCAAGGGCACCAAAATGTTGCTTTTGTGCTCAAGTGTTGATTTCTTTCCGAAGCTTCCCAAGTCACTCAGCTGGTGGTGTAAGCACACAGACAGCCCTCACAGATTCATGTGCCACATCACAAAGCCAGACAAAAGAACAAAAATTAACAGGAAAGCAAAGTGAACAAAAGCTTCAGTACCAAATCTTGGAGGCATAGCTATTTATCTTCATCACGACTGTCAAAGCCAGGCTCTAACGCTCCCACAAAGGTCCAGAAGAAAAAACAGCGCTCCCAGCAGTGGCAGCAGAGGTAAAATTGTCACCAGGTGTGAGGTTTTCAGGTCCACACAACAATTAGTGGGAGAATATCAGTGCCTCTAAAGGCTCAGCTTGTCAGTCTCCTCAGCCTTCTGTAATGATTCATCTAAATAATGTATTTTGCCATTTAATATTTCATTTACTTTTGTGATCAAGTTACATAATGCATACATCAAATTGCACAGCCTGCTGCTTCTTCATTGAATTATGTACATATTTTTCTAGTCAAATTGTTATGCATATGATAGATCAATTTGCATACTTTAATAATCAGGATGCATAATTTACTACTTTGTTTTGCATATTTTAGTAGCAAAGAACTGTGTTTTGTTGGAGCCATTTCTTCTTTTGGAGTTTCAACTGACTGCACCTTCCAGAATGAGTTACTGTATACACATTAACTGCTAACACTCCACAAAGCTTTATTTAACTGGATGCATATTTCAGGAGTTGGATGTCTGTACATGATAGCTAAGCTGCACACCTTACCACCTGAACATACTTCAGCAGTGGAGATTTGCAGTCATCATAAAGTTTCCCATACTTCCACAGAATCACAGAGTGTCAGGGGCTGGAAGGGACCTCCAAAGGTCATCCAGTCCAACTCCTTGCAGAGCAGGATCACCTATACCAGATCACACAGGAACACATCCAGGCAGGTTTTGAATATCTCCAGAGAGGGAGACTCCAGAACCCACCCTGGGCAGCCTATTCCAATGTCACTCTAACAGGGAAAAAAAAATCCTCCTCATGTTTACATGAAACTTCCAATACCTCAGCTTCCACCCATTGCCCCCTTGTCCTGTCATTGGACATCATGAAGCAGAGCCTGGCTCCATTCTCCTGGCACTCACCCTGTCTGGGGTTAGAATTAAATCCCCAGAGACAATAATAATTTTGATAGGATAACCCACCAAATAAATCAGTCTCACTTGATTTGGAAGTTAAAAAGGAAAACAAGTTTAACAACTGAAAAAGGGTATCAAAGGGAAGGAGGTTAACAAATACAAAAAGGTATGAATACAACCCGGGTTTGTGATGGTGGTGGCCACGTGTGTGTGGAGAGATGCAGTGTCCCAAGGGAGCAGTGTCCAAAGAGCAGAGAGAGTCCCAAGAGAGAGGGAGAGAACAGGAAGTCCCCCTGCTTTTAAGGGACAGGAAGGGGGAGTGGGCTAACCCTCACCTGGGGCTGTCCAGACCCACCCCTGAGGAGGGGTCAGGACCCCCTGAGGTCAGGTTTCAAGTTCAGGGACACTCCTCCTGGAGTGTTAACCATATACACACCCTTTACATATTGATAAACATCGATGAGGTCACCTCTCAGGCTCCTCTTCTCCAAGCTGAAGAGCCCCAGCTCCTCCAATTTATCCTCATAACAGAGATGTTCTGTTCTCTTCATCATCTTTGAGGGTCTACTGCACAAATGCATGCTTCAGGTGAGGACACCTACATCACAAAACATGACTGAGCTGAATATTTCAATGCTGTCTCAAAATTCTTAGGATCACAAAATGCTGTGGCTTCATTTTACTTATTAGAAATGGACTCCTCCATCCATAAACCTATAAAAATCAATATACATGTCCCTTTTAGGTGTTGGGGTTTTTTTAATTTTATAATCTGTGGATGAGCCTTTAAGTTCCAGTGGTGAATATACTTTTCCCTCAGAGAACACATGATGCATACTGACAAGAGTAAGAACAGCTAGCAAAACTTCACCTTCTAGTGGCATACCTCTGGAAATCTCCTCTCTCTTGCAGACATCATTTGCTATTGAACAAACTAATATCTTTTCCCAGAACATGAAAAACAAAACCCTAAAGTCTGAATGTCTTAACATCAAATACTCCTGTGTTACCCATCATTAGCTTAGCAAAAAGCCATGTTCCAGTAAGGCTCTAGAAGACCACAAGGGCACATTGAGCCAGCAATGTGCCCTTGTGGCCAAGAGAGCCAATGGCATCCTGGGGTGCATCAGGAAAAGTGTGGCCAGCAGGGCTAGGGAGGTTCTTCTCCCCACTGCTCTGCCCTGGTGAGACCACACCTGCAATACTGTGTCCAGTTTTGAGCTCCCCAGTTCAGGAGATATAGGGAGCTGCTGGAGACAGTCCAGCAGAGAGCCACAAGGATGATGATGGGACTTGAGGATCTCCCCTATGGAGAGAGTCTGAGAGCCCGAGAGCCCTGGGGCTGTTAAGTCTAGAGAAGACTGAGAGGAGATCAGATCAATGTGTACAAATATCTGAGGGGTGAGCGTCAAGTGGCTGGGGCCAAGCTCTTTTTGGTGGTCAGCAGCAATAAGACAAGGAGCAAAAGCTACAAACTGGAACTGAGAAGGTTTCAGCTCAACATGAGGAGAAACTTCTTTACAGTGAGGGTGACAGAGCCCTGGAACAGGCTGCCCAGAGAGGCTGTGGAGTCTCCTTCTCTGGAAACTTTCAAAACCTGCCTGGATGCAGTCCTGTGCAAACTGCCCTGGGTGATCCTGCCTTTGCAGGGAGGTTGGACTCAATCTCTGGAGGTTCTTTCCAACCTCTAAGGTTCTGTGATTCTGTGACACCATTCACTGTTATTGAACAAATTAACATCTTTTCCCAGATCACAGAAAACAAAAAAACTGAAGTCTGAATGTCTTAACATCCAATACTCATGCGCTACCCATCACTAGAATCAGAATTAATCAGGTTGGAAAAGACCTTTGAGATCATCGAGTCCAACCCATCTGTTACGGAGGCAGGGATTAATTTTGGCCGAGGCAGGAATTTATAACAATAGAGTTAGTTTATTTTCCCAAAACCCTGCCCCCAAAACTATATACAGAAGAGAATTTAGATTTAATTATTCTCAGTTGGTTGAGAATATCTATACAGATGCCACAGGTAGAACTTGACTAATTTTGAAGTCAGAAGTTGGAAAAGGCTTGAGCTATTAAATATAGCGTTCCCCACTATGAAAATAAGGCTGAGCCCAAAGCTACTCACAAAACAGAATCACGCTGGCTTGAAAGGAAGGTGATTCAAAGGTCTGTCCCACGGGTCTTTTCAGAAACCTCCAGGGCCATCAAGAAGCTATGAGCTGCACAATGGGATACTTAAGGCGAAGTCCTTGGGCGTCTTCAGAGCGTCAAAGGCTATCCAGGCGGGGGGAGAAGTCCATGGCAGGCACACCAAGGTGGGAACACTCCAAGGTGGGAACCCCAAGGCAGGAAGTCCCCCCAATATTTATACCCTTCCCTAGACAAAGAGCAGAGTTACCACTTCCTAGGCGTGAAAAGCACACAGCCAACCCTCAGCCGAGTGCAGTGCGGGCCCAGCACGGGGCACCCCTTGTGCCAGAAGGGTCCCCCTGCTCCCCCTCTTCATGCCTCTAGGGCAGGGGCAGGGGAAACAGGTCTTTTCACGCCTTTTTTCCTCTCCCATTCAAACCACAGAAGGAGAGGAAATTTTTGGGGTACACGGGACCTCCAGGACACCATCTCCTAACACCTTCTTATTAACTAAACCATGGCACCAAGTGCCACTTAGCTTAGCAAACAGCCACGTCCCAGTAAGGCTCCAGAAGACCTCCATGCATAGTAGAAATATAGGAAAAAAAACCTATTAATTTAAATTGAACTTCTCTAAAGGTCTTTATTATTCTCATGCCTTCAAAATCTACGCAATCCTTAAACTGTCAGAGTTTTCTTTCCCCCCTGTTACTTTCACCACGAGCTTCAAGTAAAGAAAGCCAAGTGCTAGTGCCAATGCTAAAAGCACTCAGGTGAAGATTGGGTAGATGACATCACAACTCGTGTCCTTTTGTGTTATTTTTAATTGGGTGATGCTGGGATGATACACAATGCTGGAGTGCCAGCATATTAATTGGGCATATATATCTTTCTCTAAAGTATTTGTCTGCACATTGAGAGAGCTATTAAGTCACTTCAGCAGCCCACCACATAATTATACATTGAAGGAAGAAAGAGAGAAAATGTTGTATCAGGAATTACGTCCGGGCTCTTAAAACACAGCTGAAGCCAGGAAAGGAGGAGGGGTGCTAGGAAAAGGAGGATGTGAGCCTAACAAGCCTTCCAGAAAGAAGAAATGGGATGAAGATATATTAAATGTAAATGGAATTCCATTTTTAGCATGTGGTCAGTGATGTATGAGCTCAGAGCTGAACACATACTGAGTGAAAAATAGGAATGGCTGGAAATCAGCTGCACTCCCAAATGGAAAATCTCAGACCAAAGCACCACTGCTGCTCAGTTCAGCAGATTTACATATGGAAGAAAACACCTCTTCTTTTAGCAACTCACATCTATTTTACTCAGCCTAGCAGTATGCATCAAGTACTTCAACCTGGGTGCCAAAATCACTTGAAATAGAAAATGTGGACCCCAAAACAACAACAGGAAATGAAAAGACTTAGGTCAAGCTGGGCGCCTAACACGTTTAAATAAATCAAACCACCATCCAGAAACAAGAGCATGCTTAGAGGTTAAATGTATATTTCAGTATCTCAAATAAACCAGGATTCATTAAAATAAAAGGCAATAAGGATAACATAGCTTGGCTAGAAAATTATAACCTAGACATTGACCTTTAAGGACTCAGCCTGAAAACCTCATGTGTGCATGTTTATTACAATCTTTGTTTTAAATGGGCTGGAATCAGTACATAACCTTTTATTTTGTCACAAATGAAGATTACTTTAAACATTTATTTAAAGGGTATGTATAATTCTTTATGAAAACACACAGTGTTCAGCATTCCTTATTACCATTGCTCATTTTACTCTATGAAAGCTAATGATAATACCAGCATCTCCCCTCTCTTTAAAGGTTACAGAACACAGTGTCTAATAAATCCTCCTGGATGTTTCATATTTGACTATATCTACATTTATCCCTTTTTCAATACTCACCTTGAAAGGTTTAAAATAGGCCTCTCTCTGAAAATTGTATTTTCAACTGAATTGCTGTTCTGAGGTGGAGGCTTTTTTTGACCCAGTCAGAGACTGACAGCTTCTCTTCAGAAGCCAAAGATGAGGACTGACTTCATCTCCTTCAGAAAATGTCTTTATTTCAGTAACATTTGTTTTTCCAGCTGAAGACAGAGGCTGGCTATTCAAGGTCATGGCAGTTTTGTCTGCAACATGCTGCATGCTCACCTGTAGCAGACTGGATGCTTTTCATAGTATCACAGTATCATCACAGTATCATCAGGGTTGGAAGAGACCTCACAGATCATCAAGTCCAACCCTTCACCACAGAGCTCAAGGCTAGACCATGGCACCAAGTGCCACGTCCAATCTTGCCTTGAACAGCTCCAGGGACAGCGACTCCACCACCTCCCTGGGCAACCCATTCCAGTAGCCAATGACTCTCTCAGTGAAGAACTTTCTCCTCACCTCGAGCCTAAACTTCCCCTGGTGCAGCCTGAGGCTGTGTCCTCTCGTTCTGGCCCTGGCCACCTGAGAGAAGAGAGCAACCTCCTCCTGGCTACAACCACCCCTCAGGTAGTTGTAGACAGCAATAAGGTCTGCCCTGAGCCTCCTCTTCTCCAGGCTAAACAACCCCAGTTCCCTCAGCCTCTCCTCGTAGGGCTGTGCCCAAGGCCTCTCACCAGCCTCGTCGCCCTTCTCTGGACACGCTCAAGGATTTCAGTGTCCTTTCCATTTGAAGTAAAATAATGTGAAGTGTGCCTACAGTTAATCACATAAATCATTACCTCCTCACAACCCCCCTAGAATCCAGGCCCTAAACGAAGCTTTATGACCCTTGTATTGCCCTGTCATAGGCCATGAAGCCCTATTTTATCACTCTAACATTCAATTACCTCATGCCTTTTAACAGAGAGTGTTGAGATGTCACATTGTCTTTGAATAAGTATGAGTTAAGAGTTTATTTTAGCACCTTGGAAATGCAGAAGCTATCAAAATACTTTAGTGGTGGAGCATACCTGTCCCTACACAGTTCTCCAATGGGAAGAGCATCATCACTTCTTCACTTCTCTTAATCACTAAGTAGATACTTAGCATGCAGAAGCCCTACCATTAAGATGAGCTAAAAGGCAGCAATGACAACTAATCTGCACATGGATGTGCAAGTGAAACATTAAAAAAAAAAATGCATTTTCTAGGCCTTTGCAGGGCCTGGTTGTCACCTAACATGATCTTCAAATTAAGACATTGATCTGTTGAAAATATCTCAGAGAAAGCAGGCAGTGCCTTAAAGTTATTTTTTTAAAAGAAGAATTTTAAGGTGTTCACATTTCAAATTTTTAGAAAGGAAAATAACTGATAAATCAGAAACCCCCAATCCCTCAGTGCACTTCCATCCTTTGACATCATTGTACTGTAATACATACACCCATGAACCTGCACATACATCACCTATCTGGTACACAAGTGAAGCCAAGCAACGTATCATACACTTGTGCTCAAACCTGCACACTGGGCATCCTTGAAGAACACCAATAAGCTCAGACTTGGCAGACATCGTGGAAGCAAAGTTAATACACACTATGGACGTGGAATCTCTGACCTCTAGATGATCTTCTTCTTTATCTTGAGGTAGTACTGCCCTTATCTTTATTGTAAGGATACTGTAGTAGGTTGGGAGCTTCACCTCCCCCCCCCCCAATAAAAAATCTAAAAGACCAGCTCAGATGGCTTGTGTCCTGGTGCCCTGGATACCCCAAAATTCCTCTCACTTTGTGGATTGAATGGGAGAGGAAAGGCATGAAAAAACTGTTTCCCCCCCTTGCCCTGCAGGCGTGCTGGTTTGAAGCTAGCTAGAATGTTTTGGTGAGAAGGATTAGATCACAGGCTGTGAAAGAAAAACGATGGTGATGTCTACTTCACTCATAAGCTTGCAGAGATGTATAAGAATAAGAATCCAAACACAGATAAGGGAGTCACTCTCTGTCTGGGCTGTGGGCTGCATCTTCTCTCTAACCTCACCCTCTGTCTCTCTGATTAATCCTAATCCCCCTGGCANGAAGCGGGGGAGCAAAGGGTCCTTCTGGCACGAGGGGTGCCCCGTGCAGATGCCCACGCTGGAATCAGGCTGGTGATTGTGTGCTTCATGCCTAGGAATGGTAAATCGACTCTTTGTCTAGGAAAGGTATAAATATCGGGGTGCTTCCCACCTTGGGGTTCTCCCCCACCTTGGTAGCTCCTGCAGAGAGAGTCCTCTGAAGCTGCAAAGGACAAGCTCCTGAGGGACTTGACCATCCCTGCTTTGGACAGCTTCCCACCCTAAGCACTCTTTGTGCAAGCTTAATAGGCTTAATATCCTTTGATATTAATAGGCAGATATCCTTTGAAAGAGAGAGAGCTGACAAGCACCTGGACCGCCCTTTCCCTCAGACAGCCTAACCCACTTCCTGAGTTACTTTCCTGCTCAGCCTGATTGGTAGTGGGGAAAGCTGTGTTTACAGCTTAGCCTTTTCCATTTCCTGACTTCTAAAAGAGCCAAATTTATCTATAGTATCCTTTGTAAGATATTCTCAATCAAACTGAGTCTGCTAATTAAACTAAATTAATTTCTGTATATACTTTTGGGGGCAGGTTTCAAGAAAATAAAATAATTCTGTTTTTATACATTTCCTGACTCAGCCACGTTAACTCCCTGCCTCCACAACAGCTTGGAAGTAAGCTAAAGCTCTGTTTACAGCGAAGCTAAATGTACAAGCATAGATACACAATATATTTACAGGTCTTTGAAATTAGATGCAATTGAGAAATAATACAGAAAGTCAGTCTTCCCCCTCAGACAAAGAAAGCACAGAAGGAAGCAAAGAAGCAAGAATTGCTTATATATTGGCTTTTTATCCCTCTCAGCAAACCAATGAATGGTACAGACTCTATCATTATTTTCTTTTTATAACCAATGATCTAATTTCTCATATGTGTTATCTGGTTGAGGGCAGGGATGCCATCCAGAGGGACCTGGACAGGCTGGAGAGGTGGGCCCAGGCCAACCTCATGACATTTAACAAGACTAAGTGCACCTTGTCCTGCACCTGAGTCGGTGCAATCCCAGGCACAGATACAGGCTGGGTGGGGAATGGCTGAGAGCAGCCCTGAGGAAAAGGACCTGGGGGTCTGGGTCGACGAGAAGCTCAACATGAGCCGGCAGTGTGCACATGCAGCCCAGACAGCAACCCTGTGCTGGGCTGCATCAAGAGCAGTGTGGCCAGCAGGGCAAGGGAGGGGATTCTCCCCCTTTACTCTGCTCTTGTCAGACCCCACCTGGAGTACTGTGTGCAGTTCTGGAGCCCCCAGCACAAGAAGGACATGGAACTGCTGGAGCGGGTCCAGAGGAGAGCCACGAAGATGATCAGAGGGCTGCAGCAGCTCTGCTATGAGGACAGGCTGAGAGAGTTGGGGCTCTTCAGCCTGGAGAAGAGAAGGCTTCGAGGAGACCTTAGAGTGGCTTTCCAGTATCTGAAGGGAGCCTACAGGAAGGCTGGGGAGGGACTATTGACAAGGTCTGGTAATGTCAGGACGAGGGGGAATGGGTTTAAGCTGGAAGAGGGGAGATTTAGACTGGATGTTAGGAGGAAGTTCTTTACAGTGAGGGTGGTAAGACACTGGCACAGGTTGCCCAGGGAGGTTGTGGATGCTTCCTCCCTGGAGGTGTTTAAGGTCAGGCTGGATGAGGCCTTGAGCAGCCTGCTCTAGTGGGAGGTGTCCCTGCTTATGGCAGGGGGTTGGAGCTGGATGATCCTTGAGGTCCCTTCCAACCTAAACCATTCTATGATTCTATGATCAGCCAAGGTTAGTGGAAGAGATTAGAGAGTAGCAAGCAGATCCAATGCTCAAGAGCTACAAGAAGAAATTGTTTATACTTTGGCTTTTATCCCTTTTGGGATAGACTTTATCATTGTTATGCTTTCACAGCCAATGAACTAATTTCTCTCATTAAAATATTCCAATGAGCCTTAAACTAGCACAGATACTTAGCATATTACCATATAGCACACACAAAGAAAACTGCGGAAGAGTTCCACAATTGCTCTTGCTTGGGTTAGTTTTAACCTGTTTGATGCTCAAAGGGCTGGAGCAGCTCTTCTATGAAGACAGGCTATGAGAGGTGGGGCTCTGCAACATGGAGAAGAGAAGGCTGCAAGCCTTGGATTGGCCTTCCAGTATCTGAAGAGGCCTACAGGAAGGCTGGGGAGGGACTACTGACAAGGTCTTGTAATGACAGGATAAGGAGTAACGGGTTTAAACTGGTAGAGGGGAGACTGAAACCAGATGTTAGGAAGAAGTTCTTTCCAGTGAGGGTGGTGAGACACTGGCACGGGTTGTCCAGGGAGGTTGTGGCTGCTCCCTCCCTGGAGGTGTTCAAGGTCAGGTTGGAGGAGGCCCTGAGCAACCTGTTTTAGTTGGAGGTGTCCCTGCCTGTGGCAGGAAATCGGAATAGGATGATCTTTGAGGTCCCTTCCAAGCTAAGCCATTCTATGATTCTAACCTGTTTTCATGAACACCAAAAGTATGCCAGTCATTATTTGTGCCCATCTGAGACAGGAAACTTACTTGAAAGTGTACTGGAAACAAAGTGTGAAACCTGCTATGTAAATATAATAAAACAACTGAAGGGGAAAAAGGTGCTTCTAGCTGAGCCCTGCAAAGCTGTTACTACAGATGAGCATACCTCTCTGAATACCTACTGAAGTCTGGTTCCATTATACTAATAGTACATCATAAGGTAGAGTGCAAGCAAAAAAAAAAAGCCTTATGGGAGAGCATCTATTTTAACATTTTTAAAGGGCTTTGATACCTTTTTAGGCCATCAGTTTCTGAACAGAGCCCATTTTTCAGCTATAAATGGTGCCTTCAGTGTCGTAAAAATTACTCATGCTGAGTCACCTGAAATAATACAGAGGAAAGCTGCACAACAAAAGGAGGAGTAGTAGAAGAGATCCTTATTTCTGAATTCTTACACTGCTTGACAAAAGAAAAACTTAATTCATGTAAGAAAGCAAAAAGTTCAGTATGTGCAAAGTCTTCCAAATGATTAGCATTGCATTGCTTGATGGCAAGGAAACAGAAAGGAAATTTGATGAAAATATGCAAAAACTGAGGAATATTCAGAAGGGAAGCAAAGGAATTACAGCTCAAAAATATTTCACTGAAGCAATTTGCTTCCTTTTTCTTCTTCCTGAGTGCCAATTTGTAAAAACCTATGTCTCAAAATAGTTTTCACTGGAAAACTTTATCTTTTTTTTTTTCTCCCCAAGATATAATTCCTCACCTAAATAAAAAATAGGACCCATGCAAACATTAGATAGGCACTTAAGAGGTTTGTGCTTATAGAATCATAGAATCATAGAATGGTTTAGGTTGGAAGGGACCTCAAGGATCATCCAGCTCCAACCCCCTGCCACAGGCAGGGACACCTCCCACTAGAGCAGGCTGCTCAAGGCCTCATCCAGCCTGGCTTTAAACACCTCCAGGGAGGAAGCATCCACAACCTCCCTGGGCAACCTGTGCCAGTGTCTTACCACCCTCATTGTAAAGAACTTCTTCCTAACAACCAGTCTAAATCTCCCCTCTTCCAGCTTAAACCCATTCCCCCTCGTCCTGACATTCCCAGACCTTGTCAATAGTCCCTCCCCAGCTTTCCTGTAGGCTCCCTTCAGATACTGGAAAGCCACTCTAAGGTCTCCTCGAAGCCTTCTCTTGTGTCCAAGATAAGGAACCTGGCTACTAGACTAATCTGAAGCAACCCTCTCGTGAAATTTTTGAGAGATCATGACTTTTCCAGATGCAGAATAGCAACATCAGCCTCAAGTCTTTTCCTTTTCTCACCAAGTAATGATGAGACCACCTATACCGTACCAGTCTTTAAGGAGATTCTGAAAACAGGATAGACACAAGGAAAACTGAAAAGACTATCAGAATTGCTTCCCCTAATTCACCTCTAAAGTGGGGTTTCAGTGATAAAATCATCTTTCATTAAAAGAAAGACTTCTCAAAGACACTTCTTCCCTCCACCTTCCCACTCCCCCCAACAAAAGGACATTTCCTGAAGGCAATAGAAGGAACTGCATCCAGGACCAGCCCTTTGACAGAAATCAAAAAGACCTCATGCTAATGAGTTCTTTTCTCTGAAAATGAGCTCATTACTGCTCATTTGCCTCAGCTTTTAACTTCTTCAAGTGTGTTGTCGTCTTTAAAAATTTCAAAAGGCATTTCATGAATCTCTAACAAAAGCAAAGTTAAAAAACAGACTTACTCTAATGAAAAGAACAGTCCTGCCTCAGTCACCAAGGTGGGAATTTAATTACTGAAAGAAGAAAGCAGGGATGGGTCACAGATGACAGGATCACAAGATGTTAGGGGTTGGAAAGGACCTCCATTGATCAGCAAGTCCAACCGCCCTGCCAGAGCAGGGCCAGAGAATCTAGCTCAGGTCACACAGGAGCACATCCAGACAGGGCTTGAAAGTCTCCAGAAAAGGAGAATCCACAACCTCTCTGGGCAGCCTGATCCAGTGCTTTGTGACCCTTGCAGTCAAGAAGTTCTTCCTTATATTGAAGTGGAACTTCCTGTGATGTAGCTTACATCCATTGCCTCTTGACCTATCACAGGGTGCAACTAAGAAGAGTTTGCCCCCTCCCTCTTGACCCCCAGTCTTCAGATATTCATAAACATTGATTAGATCCCCTCTAAGTCTTCTCTTCACCAGACCAAACAGCCCCAGATCCCTCAGCATCTCCTCACAGGGCAGTGCTCCAGCCCCTTCAGCATCTTTGTAGCCTTCCCATGGACTTTCTCCAGCAGATCCCTGTCTCTGCTGAACTGGGGAGCCTGAAACTGAACACAATATTCCAGGTGAGGTCTCACCAGGACAGAGTAGAGGGGGGAGGAGAACCTCCCTGGATCTGCAAGCCACACTCCTCTTAATGCCCCCTAGGATCCCATTGGCCTTCTTGCCCACAAGGGCACAAAGATCAGCAAAGAGAACTAGGAGGACAAAGTGGAAATTATAATGAAGGAGAAAGAAAACACAAACCAAGAAGCCACAGGTGTTACATGAAATGCACAACAAACCACAATTTAGGGTAGAAGTGTATATAACTACCTGCTGTAGTGTGTTCTGGCTGTGCTATTCTTAATGTCACAATTTACAGATAAATCATTTAATTTAGGATAATTTCTAAATAAATCTGACCCATGGTATTTCAGATTTTTCTAGGTCTGACTGCATCATTGCTCTCTACCAGGCTGTGTACTGATGGCAACACTTTCCTTCAGAATACCCACTTACATTTAAACCTTTTCACTTACCTGTGTACACTAACAGGCTTTGATGGAGTGACCTGATCTGTGATTCAAGTTGCTCAACAAATAACTTAGCAAATCCTTGATTCCTTTGGAGAATCAAACATTAACTTCTAAGTAATGCTATCTGTAATAGAATGCATGCTTTGCTCTCTTTTCAATGCCAACAGTAATCTAAAGTTTGCTGCCTAGACCTTGCATTGGGGCTGCCTTCCAGTGTACTCTGAAGGTGTGCATAACTTACAGTCATCACATTTTTACAGCAGAGAAAAATATTCAATCTTGTTTTCTACTTCCTCAGACATTGGTGAAACACAGGAATTACCTCTCCTGTGGACAAAAAAAAAAGAATGTGTGATGGAAACTTCTGAAGTAAATTCTAGTTTCTCATAATATGCTCACATTCCTCTCACATATATTATAGACAGTAACAACATATTGTTATGGAGGCAGGAATTAATTAGGCAGAGTCAGGAATTTATAAAAATAGAGTTAT
>WAAF01018550.1:19946-38780 GCA_013400475.1 Tricholaema leucomelas
GGGACCTCCAGGACACATATATTTTTCCTTTCCTGCAAACAAATAAGAAACAAAGCCTGGAATCAGATGACAAGCCAAATGATTTGGTTTTTTTAATTGTATGGAAAATGTATTACTGACTTCAGTGAACTGGAAATTAAGTTCAGATACAAGAAGGAGATTGCTGGTGGTGTGAGAGTCAGAGTATAGAGTTGAAGCAAAAGTTATTTTCAAGCATATGAAAAAACACCAAGGTTTCCTCTTAGTGTTCAAGCAATTGTAAAACTAGTGCATCCCTTCCAAACCAGCTACTTACAACTGCTGAAATAATTCAAGAACAACACTGCCAAACCTACACCTTCATCTTGTCCACCTAGTAGCACATCTAAAACAGGTAGTAATTTGCACTTGTGGAGCCTATTCTCTTCAGCATCTTAAATAGTTATTGAATATCTCATTTTTCCTTCTTAGTCAAACACTCTAAGAGGCATACTGAAGACACATTACCTTGTTTTTATTCTTGTTTATAATTACAGATTTTCCTGCTTATTCATGATTGACCATGAGCCAGCAGTGTGCTCTTGTGGCCAGGAGCACCAATGCTATTCTGGAGTGTATTAGAAGGACTGTGGTTAGGAGGTTGAGAGAGGTTCTTCTTCCCCTCTACTCTCCCCTGGAGAGGCTGCATCTGGAGTACTATGCCCAGTTCTAGGGCCCCCAGTCCAAGAAGGACACAGAACTGCTTGAGAGCATCCAGTGCAGAGCCACAAAGGTGATGAAGGGAATGGAACATCTCTGTTATGAGTAGAGCCTGAGAGAGCTGTGGCTGTGCTGCTTGGAGGAGACTGAGAGGTGACCTCATTAATATTTATCAATATGTAAAGGATGAGTGCCAGGAGGCTGGAGCCAGGCTCTGCTGGGTGATGCCCAATGACAGGACAAAGGGCAGTGGTGGAAGTTGAGGCATAGGAAGTTTCCTGGAAACATGAGGAGGGATTTTTTTTCCCTGTGAGGGTGACAGAACCCTGAAACAGGCTGCCCAGGAGGGTTATGAGGTCTCCCTCTTTGGAGATATTCAAAACCTCCCTGGATGCATTCCTGTGTGATCCAGTATAGGTGATCCTGCTCTGCAGGGGTGTTGGCCTGGATGATCTTTGGAGGTCCCTTTCAGCCCCTGACACTCTGTGATTCTGTGATTATTGCACACAGTTTAAAAGCTCCATTGGATGTTTGCTCTGTATTGGTGTGTGACAAATAAAAGGTGCCATCTGTGCTTCCTGGGAACACAAGTAGCAGACATTTCCCCCCCAGATAAAGTCCTATCTTACAAAATGCAGTGTTTTATATTAACTTTGCTGTCACTATTTCACCATACAACTAAATAATTTATGAAAATCCATAAAATAGAAAATTAATGCAAAGGGCACTAGGCTATCAGAAGAAAAAGTGACCTTTGAATCTGGAAATCATTGGAGATTTCTCTAACTCTGCATAGATATATTATGCAGTGCTTTGCTCAAGACATTTTAATACTAAGTGTGTGTGTGTGTGTGTGTGTTAAGGAAAAAAAAGGCATATATGAATGAACTTACCCACAGAAATCCTTTATATCATTGTAAAGCTACTGAAGTGAAAGACACTGACGAACAGGGCTGCACAGCATTTTCCAAAACAAAAATTCATCACAAAAATGAAGTTTAGTATTTCATCAAATGTGCTGAACATCCTTCTATCATTTTATCAGTCTCCAGCAGAAAGGTTACTTCAGAAGTGCAAACAGGATTGTCAGGATTTTGCTCTAGCCAATCACAGGAAGGAAGAATAGGATTTTACTATATCACACATCAAATACACAGTTTGCTCATTAAATACTTCCTTTTATCTTTCTCATTCTCACTCGAAGGAAAAGGAACCATTTAGTGTAAACAAAGAAGCTTTTCTTTCTCTTTGTTTCGTGTAAGAACCCGAAATGGAATTAACTCCATCTGTTAGTCAGCTGAGGTCAGCGTCCTTTAATACACCACTTTATTTCCAGTAGCTCCTCATTGCTTACTCATGAAGCAGAGGAAGAAATCATCTTTTTGTTTCTCCACTGCCCTCACTGCAGAAGACAAGATGCCCACGAAAAGCTCTAGCTACAGCTAGGGATACTTAAAGACTTTTGGACTGTTGCCTCTAACCAAAATTCTTCAGGAATCCTTTATGCTTCTACAAGCAGCTCACTACAGGGAATTTTGTAACATGACTTTTTATTCTTTTTGCACTGTTCTGATGACTGAGGGATTTGAAGGACTTTTAAAACACATTTCCAGTTTTGACACATGAGCAGGGATTGTGTAATAACACAGTTTTATTAACGGTGATAGTGGAGCTATCCAAATATGTTTTAGGGGACACACAGGCAAGTGCCCACAACTTCCCACCTCATCCATGCAATGCCAAACAGAATCAAGCATCAGGAAGGCAGACTTAAGGTAGCAGTTTACCCTGGAGGCTTTTAAGGCCAGGATGGATGGGGCTCTGTGCAACCCGATCGAGTGTGAGGGGTCCCTGCCCATGGCAGGGCGGTTGGAACTGGATGATCTTTGAGGTCCCTTCCAAGCTCGACAATTCTGTGATTCTGTGATTTACTGCTACTGGTGAGAAATGGGAGAGCAGCTACCAAAGAGAGGTCCAGAAATAGAACCAAAGCAATAGTGTCCCATTGTGAGATTGGACACAAAACAAGAGCAGTGTCTTTCCAAATTTCAACCTGTGTCTGGGGTTAGAATTAAATCCCCAGAGACAATAATAATTTTGATAGAATAACCCACCAAATAAATCAGTCTCACTCGATTTGGAAGTTAAAAAAAGGAAAACAAGTTTAACAATAACTGAAAAAGGGTATCAAAGGTAGGGAGGTTACAAAGGGTGTAGGGAAGGAAGGATAACAAATACAAAAAGGTATGATTACAACCCGAGTTTGTGGTGGTGATGATGCTGATGGCCACGTGTGCGTGGAGAGATGCAGTGTCCCAAGGGAGCAGTGTCCAAAGAGCAGAGAGAGTCCCAAGAGCGCAGTCCCAAGAGAGAGAGAACAGGAAGTCCCCCTGCTTTTAAGGGACAGGAAGGGGGAGTGGGCTAACCCTCACCTGGGGCTGTCCAGACCCACCCCTGAGGAGGGGTCAGGACCCTCTGAGGTCAGGTTTCAAGTTCAGGGACACTCCTCCTGGAGTGTTAACCGTATACATTAACCTGTTAACTGCCTGCACATTTTCCAGGAGCATGACTCCCTCTACAACAAGTTTAGGCACTTGAAAATCCTTGGACTTTTTTAGTTATCATTTCCTTGCTTCTCAGGAATTGAAAACTACTGAATAATCACTAGGCAGATTCAGTGAAAAACCACCTTCCATTTTCATTATGTGGAGTTTAGAAAACAAAGTAAAGATGAACAGAACTACAGGAGGAAGGAGTGGGTAAAATTATTTCTTCACTTAGAAATGTTCAAGAGACTTATTTGTGTTAAAATGTAAGAAATAAAAAACCTAACTTAGGTTATCAGCTTAGGTCTTAAGAACCTGCACATCAGGGTTCTTCCCTTATGATTTTCAAAGTGTTAAAGGAGACAATGAAAACTGCAAATGGAGTGGCTAGAATAAAACTACTGCCACTGCACCTTACAGCACCGAGTCCTGACCCGATCTTTAATCTTGCACTCAAAACAAATCTGATCTCCAACTTGTTGCCATGAATAATTCACACACTCCCTAACTCTTTATGTGGAAAGAAAGTTATCTTTTTTAGAAATGATTCCAGCATGTGGAAATCAGTGAACTCAGCTATACATCAATGGGGTTCTTCCAAACCCTCTTTAACCAGCATGTTAGGTCATTTTGCCTATATCAGAGTGTGGTGGTTTGGGTGTCCCCCGTCCCCCCACACTTTAGAAATCACCCAGACTAGACTCAGCCAGCTCTGGAAATTTGAATGAAGCTTATATTTACAGCTGGCACAATATACAGGCAGATATTTACAGTATATACAGATATAGACAGAAATATACAAGGTAAAAAGGTAATACAGAAACACAACTCCCCTCCCAGAAACCTGAGTCCCCAGGGGGGGCTCTCAACCACCCCTCACCTTCCCCTCTCAACCTTCCCCCAGTCCCAAGGAAGAAATGGAGGCTTGGCCAGGAGGATTAAGAAGCAAAGGTGAATCAGCAAAGCAAAGGAGGGTGAGGTTAGAAAGCAAGATGGAGTTCAGCCAGCAGCCGCAGCTCCCCAGCAGGCGAAGAGCCCAGAGCAAAGCCCAGAGCGGAGTGCCCAAGTGAAGTGACCTTGTTTCTGTTTTGCTTTTAATTCTAATACATCTCAGCAAGACTGTGAGAGAAGTAGACCTCACCATTGTTTTCATTTCACAGCCTATGATCTAGTCCTTCTCACCAAAACATTCCAGCTAGGCTCAAACTAGCACACAGAGCTACATCTATAGAGTTGGCACTGTGGTACAGCCAACTGCTATTTCCTGCCTGGTGGTGGAAGTTAAAAATAAAATGCATTCAACCAAAGCTGTGACCACAGGAGTGACCAGCCTCAGGGTCATGGAAACCATCTGTCAGTTTGCTGACCACTCTCATTGTGCATTTTTGCTGCCTGTATCACTGGGTCTTGCTTTATAGCAGACATCTGACAAACTTCACAGAATCACAGAAACATCCAGGCTGGAAAAGCCTCTCAGGATCACCAAGTCCAACTTATAATCCTACTCTACAAGACTCACTTTAAACCATATCCCTAAGCACCACATCCAAACAACCTTTAAACACATCCAGGGTTGGTGATCCACCACCTCCCTGGGCAGCTCATTCCAGTCCCTGACCACTCTCTCTGTGAAAAACTTTTTCCTAATGTCCAATCTAAACCTCCCCAGTCTCAGCTTGAGGCCATTCTCCCTTGCCCTGTCTCAAATCACCTGTCAGAAGAAACCAGCACCAACCTCTCCACAACGTCCCTTCAAGTAGTTGTGGATAGCAATGAGGTCTTCCCTCAGCCTACTCTTTCTCAAACTAACCATCCCCAGCTCCCTCAGTTGCTCTTCATAAGATTTATTCTATAGGCCTTTCCCCAGCTTCATTGCCCTCCTCTGGACCTACTCCAGCACCTCCACATCTCTCTTGCTGTCTGTTTTGCTCCGAGTCCTCTCTTGCTGTCCATCTTTTCTCCAGTCTCTGACATTGTTCTTGTTGAAATCAAACTTCCCATGCCCACATACAACCAGTTATACATGCACTGCTTATATCAAGCTCATTAAACTGGTTTTCCCTCTGAAAGTGATGCTCAAGAAAAGCTTAATCTTGGATGTAATGTTAGTTGTTGTACTACCACAGGTTCTAAAAAGACAAATATCAAATAAATTGAGGGAGGAGGGCCTTAATGTACGATTCCTTCAGCCACTGGCTACTGAGGAGGTACCTTTCAGTTCTTTCTTTCTTTCGCTAGTAGGATCAGAGTAATACTGAGGAAAACTACAAAGAGACAGTGGGAAACTCCCATAACCACCAGTAGGATCAGGATTTCATGCATAGAGTATGGATTACGTATAGACACACTGTGAGGAGATGGCTGTCAGCACTGTGATACGCAATGGCCCCATTCACTGCTCAGACTCATTGTATTACGCTGCCAGTTACACTTCCTCTGAATCTAATGAGCTGAGGAAAGGACAGAAGACAGTTGGTAGGCAATTATGTTGTCAAAGAGCTGATCGTATTTAGCAAGTCTTGCTCTAAGCCTAAGTACCTTCTAGGAATGTAAAATGGGTAATGGTGGACAGACAAAGGAAGTGCCACTGCTACATAGTGTCCCATTCAATTACAGCCAACCCTCCCCTACCTAATTTTCTTGGGC
This sequence comes from Tricholaema leucomelas, assembly GCA_013400475.1. Taxonomy (NCBI): domain Eukaryota; kingdom Metazoa; phylum Chordata; class Aves; order Piciformes; family Lybiidae; genus Tricholaema lacrymosa; species Tricholaema leucomelas. Next base: position 25,817 of record WAAF01018550.1, read on the forward strand.
CTTAGGCTCCTAGCAGTTGACATCTGTGGCTTCAGAGTCATCTGGCCAACATGATGGCAAGAGCATTTAGGCACACAAATATGACTGGGGGAGGTGCAAAGATTTTACTCTGGATCGAAGCAAGCATTTAAGTTCCTCTTTAATTTCAAGATAATATAAGCAGGATTAATTTCTTCCACTGACTTCAGTACAGAATCACAGAATAGAATGGTTTCGGTTGGAAGGGACCTCAAAAATCATCCAGCTCCAACCCCCTGCCATAGGCAGGGACACCTCCCACTAGAGCAGGCTGCTCAAGGCCTCATCCAACCTGGCCTTAAACACCTCCAGGGAGGGAGCAGCCACAACCTCCCTGAGCAACCTGTGCCAGTGTCTCACCACCCTCACTGGAAAGAACTTCTTCCTACCATCTGGTCTAAATCTCCCTTCTGTCAGTTTAAACCCATTCCCCCTCATCCTGTCATTACAAGACCTTGCAAATATCATAGAATCATAGAGTGGTTTAGCTTGGAAGGAATCTCAAAGATCATCCAGTTCCAACCCCTCACTATAGGTGGGGACACCTCCCACTACAACAGAATAGAATAGAATCAACCAGGTTGGAAGAGACCTCCAAGATCATCCAGTCCAACCTATCACCCAGCCCTATCCAGTCAACTAGACCATGGCACTAAGTGCCACTCAAAGCCTCATGAAGTAGACATTGAAAAGTGACCTGAAGTTCAAATGGGAAATATTGAGTGAACTTTTGGACAAAAAAAGGGAAAAAATCATTCAAATACAATTAAGTGGGAGCCAAACTCTTATTTTTTTTTTTTTTAATCATAGAATCATAGAATCATAGAATGGTTTAGGTTGGAAGGGACCTCAAGGATCATCCAGCTCCAACCCCCTGCCACAGGCAGGGACACCTCCCACTAGAGCAGCTCGCCCAAGGCCTCATCCAGCCTGACCTTAAACACCTCCAGGGAGGAAGCAGCCACAACCTCCCTGGGCAACCTGTTCCAGTGTCTCACCACCCTCACTGTAAAGAACTTCCTCCTAACATCCAGTCTAAATCTCCCCTCTTCCAGCTTAAACCCATAATAGGCGCATTCATTTTGAATGCAAACCAAAAGAAAAGATGGATGGCACAGGAACTCAACAGATCTCTTCCTCACAATTCCACACAACAGCTCTACCACCAGTCATAAACCCATCTGCTTACATAACTTTTTCTGTTCTTAACACACTGTAAAATCTGTATTCGTGGCAAGTTAAGCTCTATCTACACACATTTCTCTCTAACAAAACTAATATCCTCCTTGCAGGGCAGAAGAAACCCCAAGGCCCTTTTTTGAGGTTCCAAACCCAAGAACATCCTGCTCAGCAGTGTACATCAACGTAATTCTGGGTCCTGGATCTTCTTCCATACAGGTATTTCTATTTCAAGCATCGTGCTGCAATCTTTTGGAATCCCAGCAGAGGGCAATGCAATGAAGCCATTTAGGAAAGGCTTCTCAAGGCAATTACTGTACAAGCTCCTCCAGCCATGTCTTGTTGCTGTGGGTTTGGGTTCCCCTGCTAAATATTTTTATGTCAAAACTGCTACTGATCCCAGAAAGGCTCCTGCTGTTTATTCCTTTTACCACCCCAAAGGCACTGACACATTCTTAACATCTAAAAACATCTCTTTGGAAAAGCAAGACACAATGCTCTTCACTACTGTTTTTTCCTTGTTCTCAGTCACCCACCCGAATGTAAATGCAGCTACAGCATGCCTTGCATATGTCAAAAACCTGCACCTTTATATGTAGTTTTAAAAAGAGTCTCAGAGGTACCTCTCAAAATGGATTAACAAGCAAATTGCAAGCAAATCAGTTGAAAGCACATGATAAATGGTAGTTAATTCATCCTATGGCTTTGCTTTGCACACACATTCATCTGTGCAGGCAGACACTGACATACATATGAAATGAAACCTCACTTTCAAAGTGTAACTGCAGGGAAAACTGCACTGAGAACAAGCAACAGAGCATCATTTTACAGTATGCAAGCTTATAGGTCACAAGAGATCCTGCAACGTTTGTAAGGATTATCCCAACAATAAGGCTCTGTGGTTTTATTTACTAGAGTCTAGACACATTCAGACACTTATGAGTTGTTAAAAAGACAACCAAAGCTCTAAGACAAGAACAGAACAGCCACCTGGCAGATTCTATAAAAACTCACAATACAACTAACTGCATTAGAGTTTCATAATTCATGAAGGAGCAATATCCCTACCGAGCATTATAACCAGTCAAGATAACACTAAGAACAGCTGGTATGTCTGTCAGTGGGATTTCCCTCCTCTGGAATGCAGAGACACAAGTGTGAAACAGCTGGAAATACATTCTAAGTATGATTGGCACAGTGTCACAATAAAAGTGCCAGGTAAGCTGACTGCTGAACAGTAGCTTTATTTCTTGTCTAATTTGTAACAAGACTCGTGTGTGGATGGAAGTGGTAAACAAAATGATAATGCATATCCCTTGATCTTAACACAGATTCCATAAATCCAAAGAGAGTGGCCTTGTGCTGAAGTACTTCACTGCAGCATTAAAAACAAAAATGAGTCTTCTCATCATTGCTTTATTTAACAAAGTGCTTGGCACCTCCAGTTCACTGCACATAAAATGACAACAGCACTTCTTGTGTGCCTGTATGTCCAATGATGGTTTCTCCTGCAAGAGGAGATTGCAAGCTCCACCCTGAATCAAATGTTCATTCTTTGCTGCACATTCTGCAGAGAAAGAAGCAGCCTATGCTACATATTTAAATGTATATACAATAATATCATAGAATGGTTTAGGTTGGAAGAGACCTCAAAGATCATCCAGTTCCAGCCCCTCACCATAGGCAGGGACACCTCTCACTAGAACAGGTTGTTAAGACCTCATCCAACCTGGCCTTGAACATCTCCCTGGGCAACCTGTGCCAGTGACTCACCAACCTCACTGCAAAGAACTTCCTAACATCCAGTTTAAATCTCCCCTCTGCCAGTTTAATCCCATTACTCCTCATCCTGTCATTACAAGACCTTGTAAATAGTCCCTCTCCAGCCTTCCTGTAGGCCACTTCAGATACTGAAAGGCTAATCCAAGGTCTCCTTGAAGCCTTCTCCAGGCTGCAGAGCCCCAACTTTCGTAGCCTGTCCTCCTAACAGAGCTGCTGCAGCCCTCTAAGCATCTTTGTGGTCCTCCTCTGGACTAGCTCCAACAGTTCCATGTCCTTGTTTTGGCATCTCCAGAACTGTACACAGTACTCCAGGTGTGGTCTGACGAGAGCAGATTAAAGGGGGAGAATCCCCTGCCTTGCCCTGCTTTACACATATATACTGTGTACAATGCAATACAAAGTGCAGCTGAGAGTTTTCAATGGCATTCTTATATAACCAGTAAACAAGAACATAAATCATGAAGATGATGTTTTTATCACTCAGAAAAACCCTTTGCACAAAATGTGCTAGTTTTCCAGTGGACCACAACAATCTGAGGGTAAGCATCCTTACTGGTACCTCACTGGATGCATGATGCAGGAACCTGTGCACTCTGCCTCTTTGCATTTCCAATGTATTTCCTCATCAGACAAGAAGAGAGACTTGTGAAGAGAGAACTGACATCCTCTGCTTCTATTTCATCCCTTTGCAGGTGTGGTGGGTTAGGAACTTGCCACCACCACCAATTAAAATTTACCAGACCATCTCAGATGGCTTGGAAATAAGCTAAAGCTCTATTTACAGCAAAGCTGAATGTACAGGCATATAAACACAATATATATACAGACATTTACACTTAGACACAATTGAGAAACAATACAGAAATCCAATCTTCCCCCATGGACAAAATAAAACCCAGAAGAGGCCAACACCACCTTCTTCTTTCTCTCCATATAGAAAACAAATAGCAAGGCTTACGTGTTACCTGTCAGCCAAGGTCAGTGGAAGAGATTAGAGAGAGAAGCAAAGAGATCCACTGTCCAAAAGCTAAGAAGCAAGAATTGTTTACACATTGGGTTTTTTTCCCTCTTAGCAAACCAATGGATGATAGAGACTCTATCATTATTTTCTTTTTTACAACCAATGATCTAATTTCTCTTAGGAGAATATTCCAATGAGCCTTAAACCACTGCAGCAGGGCAGAGAGTCTAGCACACACTTGCAGCTGTAAAATGGCTTTGTGGTTTTCATGGAGGTAGCTATCACAGAAGCAGAATTTTTTTTCTCTACCCCTTTTATCTGTAGTGCTCTGCTAGCTTTTGTTCACATGAAGCAGCCAGGGAAAAGAATTAGATGACTCAATACATTAAGAGGTTCATACTGAAGGAAAAAAAAAAACCAAAACTTGTCTTCCTTGTACTGGAGACTGACTAACATGAAGATAAAATTTAAACAATGCTTCTCAGAGTATCTCTAGACCTCATGTTGCCTGAGAGGTAGATGATGATGACAACAGTGATGATGATGATGATAATAATTATTATTATTGTTGTTGTTATTGTTATTATTATTACATTTAAGAAACAGTGGAACAACGAAAGGACAGTGAAGTTTCTATTCTTGCAGGTTAAACAAGCATCTGACAGGAAAGGAAAACAACAGTGATCACCCTGCTGTGGGACAAAGAGAGCGCAGAATCAGTCAGGGTTGGAAGGGACCACAAGGATCATCCCGTTCCAACCCCCATGCCATGAGCACACTAGACAGACTAGACACCTCACACTAGATCAGGCTGTGCAGAGCCTCATCCAGCCTGGCCTTAAACATCTTCAGGGATGAGGCTTCCACCACCTCCCTGGGCAACTCATTCCAGGGTCTTGCCACCCTCATGGTGAAGAACTTCTTAACATCCACTCCGAATTTACCCATCCTGCTACATTTCTCTAGTTACTCATCTGCGTTCTTCATCACCAAGATGCTAACTGAATGAAAGAGTTTACAGTTTCTCCTGTTGCTGGGATTCTCATAGTCTCTTTTTCTTTCAGGAACTGAGATGACACAGCCTCAGCCAGAGCACTTTTTAATGAACCTTTTGGAATCTCAGCATCCTGCAGACCACTACCCTCTTTAGGTAAGATTTCCATCAGTCAGCAGTGCCTTGTGTACATGAGAGTCATTCCTTTAAGAAACATGATTGATTCTGTTTAGACAAAATACTTTTTATTTCAGTTGAGTTTGACCCTTTTGCTTCTAACATTTACCCTACACTATTGGATGCAGTAAAGCTGTTGTTAGATTTGGTTGTGTCTACCCAGGCGTCACACAGGGATGATTAATGGTTTCTGTTCATGTGGCATTGCCAAAACTCCACTTTCTCGTGCACTGCAACAGCAAAAAGATGATATATTGTAAGGAGTTCAGAGTTCAGAGAATGCCATCTAAATTAATTACCAGTTTGGAGGGACTGATTCATCAAGCAAACTTGAGATAATTATGTGCATGCAGCTTTGCCTAAACAAGACCTAATACAAGGGGAGAAATGAATATTGAAACCCATGTAAAGATTTTAACATCAGTGAAGAGGTCTCAGTGAAAAAGTCAGCATTTCATAGAGCCATAGCAATTTTTTTGTTGTTGGAAAAGATCTCAAAGACCATAGAGGTCTACTGCTGACCTAACACCATAGAATCACAGAATTAACCAGGTTGGAAAAGACCTTTGAGGACATTGAGTCCAACCTATCACCTAATACTTTCTAATTAACTGAACCATAGCATTAAGTGCCTCATCCAGCCTCCTTTTAAACACCTCCACGGAAGGGGACTCCACCACCTCTGCAAGCAACTCATAAAAACCCACCACGCCCACTATAAACCATGTCCCAAAGTGCCAGGTTTGCACAGTTTTGGAACTGCTCCAGGGCCAGTGACTCTACCACCTCCCTGGGAAACCTACTCCAGTGCCTGATCACTTTTTCAGTAAAGAAATCTCTCAGAATGCCCAATCTAAACCTTCCTCAATGATCTCAGAGGTCTTTTCCAACGTGGTTAATTCTGTGATTCTGTGACTTAAGGCTGTTTCCTCTCATCCTATCACTTCATACTAGGAGAAGAGACCAACATCTACCTCATTACAGTCTCTTGTCAGGTAGCTGGAGAGAGCAATGAGGTCTCTCCTCAACCTCCTTTTCCCCAGGCTAAACAATCCCAGTTCTCTCAGACACTCCTCATAAGCCTTGTTCTCTACACTCTTCACCAGCTTCACTGACCTTCAGAGTTTGCATATCTTCACCACTGTGGCATCACAGGTCACGACATTTGCAGAACAAGAGGTCTAACTGCAACCTAAAGGGTGGAACTATATAGAAATGGACTGAAAAAATACATCAGCTTAGCATTAACAAAATGGTGGTGTAGTTCTGATTGGTAGTAAGTTGCAGCTGTTCAGAACTAATGGTTACATAGCAGTGCTCCATGCTGGCACGGACATTGCAAAAAGCAATGGCTCTAACTGCATTTCAGAATGAAACTTTACCCTCCTCCTCAGAGAACAGCAGGGTGTGCACTTTAAAAGGCCATCCCATTTTCAGCATTTCAGAAACCACTTTGTATAACAAGGCAGAAAAGTCACTGGCAATTCAATGCAGACCAGGGCAAAACTAAGAAAAAAAATTTTTCAAGCTTGATGCCAAAAAAATCCCCACCCCAAACCCTGGAACTTTAAAGAGCCAGGTAAAGCTGAAACATTTTAATTTTTTCCACCTGTAAAACACTGCTCCAAAGTCAGACAAGAGAAAGAGAGTGAGAAGGCCTTTGCTACTATATTTAGTATATATATTTACTATATATATAAAATATATATATATAATATATATGTTGGGTATCCCCCACCCCCCACACTTTAGAAATCACCCAGACTAGACTCAGCCAGCTCTGGAAATTTNCAGAGCGAAGTGCAGAGCGAAGTCACTTTATCTTTGTTTTGTCTTTCTTCTTTACACATCTCAGCAAGACTGTGAGGGAAGTAGACCTCACCATTGTTTTAATTTCTCAGCCTATGATCTAATTCTTCTCACCAAAACATGCTAGCTAGGCTCAAACTAGCACATCCGTGACGTGCGTTTTGACTGAAATAAAGTTTCACACACCACAGTTTATTTTTTTGTTAGCCATAAAAATGTCATAGATTTGTAGACTGAAGAAAAATATCTTACATCTGATAACAACAATCAATGATAAGCACTAAATATACACCCAAGCATAACTCTAGGCTAGGTGGAGAATGACTGGAGAGCAGCCCTGAGGAAAAGGACCTGGGGGTCTGGGTAGATGAAAAGCTCAACATGAGCCGGCAGTGTGCACATGCAGCCCAGACAACAACCATGTCCTGGGCTGCAGCACCTCACCTGGAGTACTGTGTGCAGTTCTTGAGCCACAAACACAAGAAGGACATGGAACTGCTGGAGCGAGGCCAGAGGAGACCACAAAGATGCTCAGAGGGATGGAGCAGCTCTGCTATGAGGACAGGCTATAAGAGTTGGGACTCTTCAGCCTGGAGAAGAGAAGGCTTTGAGGAGACTTGGAGTGGCCTTCCAGTATCTGAAGAGGCCTACAGGAAGGCTAAAGAGGAACTATTTACAAGGTCTTGTAATGACAGGACGAGGGATAATGGGTTTAAACTGGCAGAGAGAAGATTGAAATTGGATGTTAGGAAGAAGTTCTTTCCAGTGAGGTTGGTGAGACTGGCACAGGTTGCCAAAAGAGATTGTGGGTTGTGGCTGCTCCCTTCTTGGAGATGTTCAAGGCCAGATTGGATGAGGCCTTGAGCTACCTGTTCTAGTGAGAGGTGTCCCTGCCTGTGGTGGGGGGTTGGAACTGGATGACCTTTGAGGTCCCTTCCAACTTAAAGCATTATATGATTCCATTCTATGATTCTATTGAGGACAACTGAATGTTTATCTGATTTGCTGCTTCATTGCAAAAGAGGTTGTTTTCCTTTGTTCAGAATGTTTTTCACTCATATTCATTTAAGTGATCCAGAAAACAGCTTCCCTTTTTTTTCCCCCACTCTCAATATGGTCAGGGCATCTACTGATTCTGTTTCATCAAGCTCATTTAATTCAGAGCCGCAGATTTTGCATGGGTTCTGTTTTAACTCATCATTGCATATCATTTCCACAGATTTTCATTTTAAAGAAGAATCATTTGATCATTCTTTCATGTTCTAATTAATATAACTTGCCAAAGTTTTATGGTTTGTGGCTTTCTGCGTAAAATTATCTGTTTCTTTTGAACAAAAATGGTCTCCTCTTAGTGCTAAAAAGACAGACACTTAGAAAAAAGAACACTGCTAAAGTTTTCAATAAGAACCTTGCATTGTGTGTTAGAGATGCCAGATTTGGCTGAGCAATGTGGCAGCATTAAAATACTCAGTTTGCAAGATTATATGACTTTAAAGCATAAGTGACACAACCCCATCTGTTTAAAAGTGGATCACATCGAGTGTCTAGGTAGACATCAGTGTTTCAATACCTCTTACAGCTGCTGTGTATGGTCTCAAATCTAGATCAGTACAGAATCAAACACTCTATCTTCTCTTGGCAACACTGGAGCAGTTCCCTTGGCCCCTCTCTTAACATTCATTCACTAGAGAATCACAGAGTCACATTGACAGTCCAGTTGGAAGAGATCTCCACTACCATCAAGTCTAACCAATATCCCTGCTCTACAAAGTTCACCCTTAAGCCATATCCTCAAGTACCACATCCAAACGACTTTTAAAGACATCCAGGGTTAGTGACTCAAACATCTCCCTGGGCCGCCTATTCCAATGCCTGAAAGCTCTTGCTGGGAAAAAATGTTTCCTAATGTCCAGTCTAAACCTACCCAGTCACAGTTTGAGGCCTTTCCTCTTGTTCTACCACTATTTACCTGTAAGCAGAGACCAGAGAGGGTAACCCTGGCTCATCACTTCCTTGACATTACTGCTGACTCTCCAGAGATTTAAACAAACCCTTCTTCAGGTCTCAATTTTATATTTTAAAGCATCATGAGGATGAGGTAGGCGAAGCAGATGTAAAAGAGACACTAAACAGAAGCATAACTTTCAGATGCAAAACCAGGAGCAAAACCAAATGGTTATGCTTTTAAAAAAAAGGGAGGGAGGGGATGACAAGCTCTAAACAGAGTTACCTGCTTAGCTCCTCAATGCTGGAGTCCAGTTCACATCTCCACGTGGCAGATCACAGAACTATGCAGCCATGCACAGGCTCACGTGAGGCACAGCCCTGTAAATACAACTTTTGTCATTTGTAGCAGATGGCAACAGGCTTTGAGATGACCTGACCCAACCCTGCCAGGTCCCAGGGCTGAGATGGACTTGTCATGGCCCCAGCCAGGTTTACCAGTGACAAAAGGTGAGTGTCTGTTGTCTCCTGCGCATTGCTGATAATTACTAAAGCATTATCTGGACAGATAATAAGCTCTGAGTTCTGTATGTACATACACAGATATATGTGGGACATTGCCTTTTGCTCATGGCAAGAATTTGAATGCAACAGAGCACACAATCATCATCAGTAGCTTTTATTCTTTTACCCAAGTGTTCTTTAAAATGGCTGATAACAGACACCTTTGAAACAGCATTTGAAACAATAAAGCTTTGTTTTCCTCTCAAACTATTCTGATGTTTCTAGTAAGCAGTTTATGGTATGAATTTCCATTTTCCATCAATTATTCACTGGAATGAAACAATCTACTGGAGGGAAAGAAAAGAATTCACCTCAGAGTATTCTCCCACCATCTGCTCTTCCATAGAGATGGCTGTCAAATCACCTTCACTCAAGTACTGAACTTCACAGCAAGTGTGTCATTATTTTGTTAATCTTCACCTGAGATTAGAATGAGGAAATCACAGAGGGTTCATCCACAGATAATGCACCTCACAGGACTTCTCTAAGTGCATCCTTTTTCCTTTTCCTTTACCAGAGCTGAAGAAGAGTGCTCTTGATGCAATCATTATACTTGTGACAGTTACATGATTGAAGATGAAATACCACATCAAGAAGCACAGAAGCACAGAGTGTCATGGGTTGGAGGGGACCTCTAGAGATCATCTAGTCCAACCACCCTTCCAAATCAGGATCACCACAGGAACACATACAGGTGGGGTTTGAAAGTTTCCAGTGAAGGAGACTCCACAACCTCTCCAGACAACCTATTCCAGCACTCTGTAACCCTTACCATAAAGAAGTGTTTTCTTGTGTTGAGGTGGAACCTCCTGCATTCTAGCTTGTACCCACTGTTCTTTGTGCTGTCACTGGGCACCACCAAAAAGAGCCTGGCACTTTCATTTTGACACTCACCCTTCAGATATTGATAGACATTGATAAGATCCCCTCTCAGCCTTCTCTTCTTAAGACTAAACAGCCCCGGGGCTCTCTGTCTTTCCTCACAGAAGAGACATCTGAGTCTCCAAATCAACCCCATAGCTCTCTGTTGGACTCTTTGCAGTAGATCTCTGTCTCTCTTGAACTGGACAGCCTAAAACTGGATACAGCATACCAGGTGTGAAATAATATCAATAGTGCTTTGGCATTATTTCTTTTAAACATCCAAAATACAGAAAACAAGGCCAGGGAGAGTACAGTGAAATTTGTCCTTAAGGATTAAGGTTATAGCAGATTGTGTTTTTGATGTGTTTCAGAATGGACAGCTACTAAATGTGCTAGTTTGAGCCTAGCTAGAATGTTTTGGTGAGAAGAACTAGATGATAGGCTGTAAAATGAAAACAATGGTGAGGTCTACTTCCCTCACAGTCTTGCTGGGATGTATAAAGAAGAAAGGCAAAACAAAGATTAGGTGACTTGCTGCTTCTCTTCGCTGGGGAGCTTTGCCTGCTGGGGAGAAGCTGAGGCTTCTGGCTGGACTCCATCTTGCTTTCTAACCTCACCCTCCTTTTGCTTGGCTGCTTCACCTTGCTTTTTAACCCTCTTGGCCGAACCTTCATTCTTCCTTGGGACTGGGGTAAGGTTGAGAGGGGTAGGGGGAAGGTGAGGGGGTGGTTGAGAGCCCCTCCTGGGGACTCAGGTTTCTGGGAGGGGAGTTGTGTTTCTGTATTACCTTTTACCTTGTATATTTCTGTCTATATCTGTATATACTGTAGATATCTGCTTGTGTATTGTGCCAGCTGTAAATATAAGCTTCATTCAAATTTCCAGAGCCGACTGAGTCTAGTCTGGGTGATTTCTAAAAGTGTGGGGGGTCGGGGGACACCCAAACCATCACACTAAAGAATACCGAAAAGCAGAAAAAAAGATAGAGAAGACAGAAAATTGGAGCAAGATTGCTGACAATATGAAACCGTTCAGAATGGCTAAGAGAAGGCAGGATGCTGTGGTGTAAACTGGAGGAATGGCATTCAACAAAAACACAGAACAGACAGGTACAAGGCAAGGAATGCTTGCAGAACCATTCCAACTGTTTAAGCACATTAAATTAGATGAAGCAATTGCCTATGGCACCTAGAACAAAATGATGTTTTCATGAACCTCAATCAGTGTTAGCCACTGAGTGAGACCAGGATACCACTAACTGGTCAAGTTCATGTCTGATTTACAGTTCTGTAAGACTGAATTAACACTAATAACCTGAATTATCATGATTAGCTCCGAGTATAAACTGACCATAAGCATACAATTAGCAGTGAAATCTAACTGAAGATATCTCCCAACATACAGCAAGAGTTAAAATATAAAATCAAGTTATTCAGATGTTACTGAGATTGGCTAATGATATGAACACAGTAGTTTTACCCATTTCATGGGCCAGCTACGTTCATTGCTAGAACTGAAAAGAGAATTGCATAGAGTAGGAATTTATTTTTGGTCTTGGCTGTTGTTTCTACAATCCCAATAGCATGGTTATTGCTCCCATTCCTCAGGGGGTCCATTTCAAAATGCTTCAGTGGTGCAATATAAGCGACAGGGGAAAGACAAAATAGGAAGGGTTCAAGGAAATATTCCCACCCCAAAAATGGATTTCATAGCTTGCCACTACCAACAGTCAAACCTCTTGTTTTGCCCTTGTAGTGGTTTCACACTCATTGCAATATTTCTCTAAGAAAAAATACATCATAGAATCATAGAATGGTTTAGGTTGGAAGGGACCTCAAAGATCATCCAGTTCCAACCTTCCCATAGGCAGGGACACCTCCCACTAGAACAGGTCACTCAAGGCTTCATCCAGTCTGGCCATGAACACCTCCAGGGAAGGAGCAGCCACAACCTCCCTGGGCAACCTGTGCCAGTGTCTCACCACCCTCACGGGAAAGAACTTCTTCCTATCATCTAGTGTAAATCTGCCCTCTGCCAGTTTAAACACATTACTCCTCATCCTGTCATGACAACACCTTGTCAATAGTCCCTCCCCAGCCCTCCTATAGGCCCCCTTCAGATACTGGAAGGCCACTACAAGGTTGTAAAAGAATAATAATGATAAAGTCTCTACTATTCATTGTTTGCTAAAGATAAAAAGCCAAATTATAAACAATTTGTCCCTCTTAGCTCTTGGGCACTTGCTCCTTCTCTGTTCCTTCACTCTGCTCCAGTCTCTTCCACTAACCCTGGCTAACAGCTTTGCTGCTTGTGTTCTGTCTGGGGAGACAAAGGGTGGAGTTAGGTCTTTTCTGGGATTCTTTTCTTTGGGAGGGAAGTTTGGATTTCTGTATTATTTCTAGATTGCATATAATTGTAAATCTCTGTAACTATACTGTGTGTGTATATGCTTGTAAATTTTGCTTTGCTGTAAATAGAGCTTTAGCTAACTTCTAAGCCTTCTGAGCTGGTCTGGTAATTTTAACTGGAGAGGGGTCAGAAGTTCCCAATTGTGATGGTTTGGGTGTCCCCCACCCCCCCACAACTTTAGAAATCCCCCAGACTAGACTCAGTCGGCTCTGGAAATTTGAATGAAGCTTATATTTACAGCTGGCACAACTTACAAGCAGATA
>WAAF01018551.1:3984-14211 GCA_013400475.1 Tricholaema leucomelas
CAGGAGTGGGGGGAATGGAGCAAAGCTGGAGGTGCGGAGAGTGAGGCTGGAGGTGAGGAGGAAGTTGTTGAGCATGAGAGTGGTGAGAGGCTGGCAGGGGTTGCCCAGGGAGGTGGTTGAGGCCCCATGGCTGGAGGTGTTTCAGGCCAGGCTGGCTGAGGCTGTGGGCAGCCTGCTCTAGGGTAGGGTGTCCCTGGGCATGGCAGGGGGGTTGGCACTGCCTGATCCTTGTGGTCCTTTCCAACCCTGACTGATGCTATAATTCTATGATTCTATGCTTTGTGTTGTCTAAACTGTAACTGCAGCCTGCATGGAGGTTTAGATCCAGCCAGCAAGTCTGGAACAGCTCATGGTGTGTTACATCTCCTTAATCAGAGCCAAACATGGAGAGCAAGGAAATGTGTTTGGAGTTCTTTTTTGCCCCATGTGCTCCTGAGAATTCTTTATTTTACCTTCCACTCCACATTTAAATAGTAAAAGGAACTTGCATCCTGCCCTAAAAGGCAGAGTTTTGTGAGAGTAAGTTTGATAGATTCATGCTGAGAGGGCTGCAGTAGCTCTGCAATGAGGAGAGGCTACAAGAGTTGGGGCTCTGCAGGCTGGAGAAGAGAAGGCTTGGAGGAGACCTTGGAGGGGCCTTGCAGGATCTGAAGGGAGCTGCAGGAGGGCTGGGGAGGGACTATTGACAAGGTCTGGGAATGACAGGAGGAGGAGGAATGGGTTTGAACTGGCAGAGGGGAGATTTAGACTGGTTGTGAGGAAGAAGTTGTTTGCAGTGAGGGTGGTGAGAGCCTGGCACAGGTTGCCCAGGGAGGCTGTGGAGCACAGAATCACCCAATGTGATCAAAGATAGTAGTCTGGTATCCAGTTCACCCCAAGCTGCAAGATGCAGTGTCAGCCACTGCTGCTTCATTTGGCAGCTGCAATCATAAGGCTTGGTGGTAGTTTTTTTTCAGTCCTAGGAATTCTCAGCTAAACTCCTGACTCAGCACAGTCTTATCCTAAATTGGATGGGTCATGCTTACTTCTGGGAATTCATGGGAGGGCAGCAAGTGTCCAGGATGTGATTTGAAGTTAAAGCTGCAGTGACCTTAGGAGAATCAAAAGATTCACTCACATGCCTGGCAGCTACTGAGCAAAGAGGATAGTGGAAATAATAACTGTTGAAAGCTTAGCTTGAGGCTCTAGTTTCAGAAAGTTGTTAAACTAACACTACCACCAAAACCAAAACCTCATCTTTCTTGCTTTTCTTCTTCTGTTCTGGTACAGACATTTGGCTGCATGGTAAGCCCAAAGGAGAGGATGAGGGAGGTTAATATTAAACTAGGAAGAAAACTGCAGAGGTTGTTTTTAATAGCAGCTCAGTTCACTGTCTGCCTCCTCTCCCTGCTGCACAGGGCATGGAGTGCAGCCAGGCAGAGAGGGAGCTGGGGGTGTGCAGCCTGCAGCAGAGGAGGCTCAGGGCAGAGCTCATTGCTGTCTGCAGCTCCCTGCAGGGAGGCTGTAGCCAGCTGGGGTTGGGCTCTGCTGCCAGGCAGCCAGCACCAGAAGAAGGGGACAGAGGCTGAAGCTGTGGCAGGGCAGGTCTAGGCTGGATGTGAGGAGGAAGTTGTTGGCAGAGAGAGGGATTGGCATTGGAATGGGCTGCCCAGGGAGGTGGTGGAGTGGCCGTGGCTGGAGGTGTTGAAGCCAAGCCTGGCTGGGGCACTTAGTGCCATGGTCTGGTTGGTTGGGCAGGGCTGGGTGCTAGGTTGGGCTGGAGGAGCTTGGAGCTCTCTTCTAACCTGGGGTTGATTCTGTGATTCTATGATTTAATTTCTGTGTGGGAATATTCTCTGGGTGATCCTGCTCTGGCAGGGGGTTGGACCAGATCATCTTTTGAGGTCCCTTCCAGCCCATGGCATTCTGTGATTCCATGATTAGAAGTTGTCCAGTCCATTGGAAGTTGTCCATCCAGTCCAACCCCTCTGCCAGAGCAGGAGCACCCAGGGCAGGGCACACAGCAACACTTCCAGGAGGGTTTTGAAAGTCTCCAGAGAAGGAGACTCCAACCTCTCTGGGCAGCCTGCTCCAGGGCTTCATCACCTTCACTGTAAAGTTTCTCCTCATGTTGAGTTCACCTTCTCTGTTCCAGTTTGCATCCATTGTTCTATTTCTGGACAGCACTGGAGGAGTTTTAGTTTTCAATTACCTGTCTTGAAAACATTATTTGGGTAATTGTGCACTCAGCCCTTTATTTCTCTCTTTATTTCATCACACAGTAGTGATGGAAAACAGAGGATGCATGGCCAGCAGGGCAAGGGAGGGGATTCTGCCCCTTGGCTCTGCTCTCCTCAGACCCCACTTGCAGTTCTGGGTGCACTTCTGCCGCCCCCAACACAAGAAGGACATGGAAGTGTTGGAGCCAGTGCAGAAGAGGCCACCAAGATGCTCAGAGGGCTGCAGCAGCTCTGCTCTGAGGCCAGGCTGAGGAGCAGAGGAGCCTGAGGGGTGACCTTATTCATGTTGCTCAAGATGGGCAGGGCAGTGTGGGCAGGACGCAGCCAGGCTCTGCTCAGGGCTGGCCAAGGGCAGCACAAGGGGCACTGGGGGCAAGCTGCAGCAGAGGAGGTGGCAGGGGAACAGGAGGGCAAACTTTTTCCCTTTTCTAACATTCCTTTCTGCTTTGAGCTAAGCTTCACTAATGATCTTGGCTGCTGGAGTGCTTCACTTGTGGCTTGTCAAATGGATCAGCCTGGCTGCTGCTGTGGCATGGAGCAGTGCTCCACTTCTCGGTTAGGTGATAGTTTTCTCTCCTGAAAGCATCTGAGCCCTGGTGCTGTTAAGGACTGCCAGTAACTACTGCTGCTGTGCAAAACACACCCTGAAAGACCTAAATCTTGCTGCTTGCTTTCAACAAAGCAGTGACTGAATTGGCCAAGCGAGGCTCGCTGCGGTTCTGACAGTGGCTCTGTGTTAGAAGGTGATGGTGGAGCAAAAATGTGGCCTCCAGGCACTCTGCTTCCTGACAGGCAAATCTTGGTCATAAAATTCACAGCAGCAGGCAGCTGGCTGAAACCTGCAAGCGTTGCTGTGTAGTCTGGCAGGACCTAATCTCCTCAGTAACAGCAGAGCATGAATGCACTCAGAGTAATGCATTAGTAGCAGTGAAGGCATATTGCAGTGTGGTTTAATGGACCCCTGCAGTCTGCATGATTCACAGCAGAGCAGGACACTTCCCACTTCATCTGCTTGCAGGAAACACAACAGCTCTACATAACCTGTTGGGTAGAGTACTGCAAGCAGCTCAGGCACTCTAGAATCATAGAATCAGTCAGCTTGGTGTCATCAGCTGAGAGTGTCTCAATGCCACTGCCTTTGTCACTGACAAAGATCACAGAATCAAGCAGGTTGGAAGAGAGCGCCAAGCTCCCCCAGCCCAACCCAGCACCCAGCCCTGCCCAACCAACCAGACCATGGCACTAAGTGCCCCAGCCAGGCTTGGCTTCAACACCTCCAGGCACGGCCACTCCACCACCTCCCTGGGCAGCCCATTCCAATGCCAATCACTCTCTCTGCCAACAACTTCCTCCTCACATCCAGCCTAGACCTGCCCTGCCACAGCTTGAGGCTGTGTCCCCTTCTTCTGTTGCTGGCTGCCTGGCAGCAGAGCCCAACCCCAGCTGGCTACAGCCTCCCTGCAGGTAGTTGTAGACAGCAATGAGCTCTGCCCTGAGCCTCTGAAATGCTTAACCCCCTGCTTAACCCTCAGGCCACCCCTGAGTTGTTAAGCAGCACTGGACCCAGTACCAAACCATCTAAGCTGGCAGTCCCAAACAGCTGTCCTAGCCCCCTGCTGAAGTCATGCAACCCAGAGGCAGAGATGGAATCTCTTCCTCGTGCAGTTGTTGCCTTTTGTCTTTTTGCACACTGAATTTGGAAGTAGTTTGTAGCTGAGTCACATCCCAGCCCAGCTCATCTGTCTGGGAGCACTTCCCCCCAGCTCCAGATGGAGGTCTGACAGCTGGAAGGATGGGAATTGAAACTGAAGTTGATGGGCAGCTGGTGCTGTGTGCAGCCAGTTCTGAAACAGAGGAGGGAAAACTTTGCTCCCAGCTTGTGGTTTTCCTCTTGGCAGAGCTGCCTCGAAGTGGCTTCTTTGCTGAGAGGTTTTACTGAGGTCAGTCCCTTTGCATCATGCTGCAGGGTGGCTTTGTGAGCCTCACTTTTCTGTCGTGGTTCACCTGAGCCTGCCCAGGGACCCTGCAGTTGAGGGGAGTCCATGGCTGTATGCTTTGGTGTGTTTGAAAGCCAGACCCTCAGGCCAGCTTCTCATGAGAGCCTAAGTGGCCAAGCTTAAAGGAAAGCCATCTGGTAGCACTGCTGCCATCAAAGTTAGCCCCTTAGCCACACCATACACACACACCTAGCCTGGGGGGTCCTTTGGGGAGGGTTGTGATTCTGTCTTAGAATCACAGAATCAGGCAGAGTTGGAAGGGACCACAAGGAGCAGCCAGGTCCAACCCCCCTGCCATGCCCAGGGACACCCTACCCTAGAGCAGGCTGCACACAGCCTCAGCCAGCCTGGCCTGAAACACCTCCAGCCATGGGGCCTCAACCACCTCCCTGGGCAACCCCTGCCAGGCTCTCACCACTCTCCTGCTCAACAACTTCCTCCTCACCTCCAGCCTCACTCTCCCCACCTCCAGCTTTGCTCCATTCCCCCCACTCCTGCCACTCCCTGACAGCCTCAAAAGTCCCTCCCCAGCTTTTTTGTAGCCCACTTCAGATCCTGGCAGGCCACAAGAAGGTGCCCTGGGAGCCTCCTTCCTCTTCTTTAATCTGATATTGATGCACCTTGAAAATCTGCATCTCTGTATATATATATACACAGAGAGAGAATCAGAGTGGTTGGGGGTGGAAGGGACCTCTAAAGGGCAACCAGTCCAACCCCCCTGCACTCAGCAGGGACACCCTCCCCTGGAACAGTTTGCTCCCAGCCTCACTTGGCCAACCCCACCTGGCTGCAACCTTCCTTCAGGGAGCTGTAGACAGCAATGAGGTCTCCCCTCAGCCTCCTACAGACCAAACAATGGCATTTCTCTCCCAGGCTTCATGCTAAAGCAGATGCAGTTGAGTCCCTTGGTGACTGCATCCACAGCCTCCATTTCATTTGGGATTTCACTGGCCTCTGGTAGGACAACTCTGTTTGTGTCATCTCTCTTGGTTGCTTTGTCCTTCAGATCTATATCTGTTGTATTCTGAGTTTTGAAAGACTCCAGGGAAGGATTTGTGCCTCTACCTGAAGGGAGGCTGTAGCCAGCTGGGGTTGGTCTCTTCTCCCAGACAACCAGCACCAGAAGAAGGGGACACAGCCTCAAGCTGTGCCAGGGCAGGTCTAGGCTGGATGTTAGGAGGAAGTTGTTGGCAGAGAGAGTGATTGGCATTGGAATGGGCTGCCCAGGGAGGTGGTGGAGTGGCCGTGGCTGGAGGTGTTGAAGCCAAGCCTGGCTGGGGCACTTAGTGCCATGGTCTGGTTGATTGGGCAGGGCTGGGTGCTAGGTTGGGCTGGGTGAGCTTGGAGCTCTCTTCCAACCTGCTTGATTCTACTCTGTTCCAAAGTCCAGTCTCAGCTCGAAGTGCTCAGCTTTAGGCAGTTAAACTAAGCATTGCAGGCATCCAGGTTCTTTTAACAGTACTCCAAGAGTAGTACTTCACCCTGAATGCCTTTCTCTAGCTTGTATTTGGCATGCAAAGTTATTTTAGTTTAGTTCAATAAATAAATATTTGCCTTCCTTTCCCCCCAGGAGAGAGAAACAGAAGAAGAAGATGTCAGGTGGCTTTCAGCTACATGCCTCAAAACGAAGATGAGCTGGAATTAAAAGTTGGTGACATCATTGAAGTTGTGGGAGAGGTGAGCAGCCCTTCAGAACACACTTCTGACACATCTTGTGCTTGCTAAGCTGTGAGACACTGTGTGCCTGAAGACTTCATTTCAACCAGCCCTCTTTCTTCTCTCCTGTGCTTTGGGTTGTTGTTGGGGGGTGAGTGGGTATGGATTTTGTGAAGGCTGTTTCCCCCCTCTGCTGGTTCATAGAATCAGTCAGGGTTGGAAGGGGCCACAAGGATCATCTACTTCCAAGCCCCCTGCCCTAGGCAGGGACACCTCACACTTAGATCAGACTCTCCAGAGCCTCATCCAGCCTAGCCTTAAAAACACTTCTAGGGATGAGGCTTCCACTGCCTCCCTGGGCAACCCCTTCTAAGGTCTCATCTCCCTCACTGGGTACAACAGGATCAGAGGAAATGGCTCCAAGCTGCAGCAGGAGAGGTTCAGGCTGGGTGCTAGGAAATAATTCTTCACTGGGAGAGTTCTCAAACCTTGGAATGGTCTGCCCAGGGCAGTGCTGGAGTCACCATCCCTGGAGGTTGTGTTTCAGCAGTGTGTGGACCTGGCACTTAGGGACATGGTTTAGTGTTGACCCTTCAGCGCTGGGTGGAAGGTTGGACTGGCTGAGCTTGGAGCTCCCTTCCCACCAGATGTTTCCTGTGATGGATTTTCTTGTCAAACCTCTGTGATTGGTTTTATTTTTCCTGCATCAGTAAGTGAAGAACTTAGCTCTGGAAGGCTCTAAATCCTGTTGCCATGCCAGGTGTTCTCAGGAGAGACCAAATCCTGCCATCTGCACCTCGGCAGCTCAGCCATCGCTGCGCGCTCCTGAGCCTGAACCGTGTGTCACTCCCCTAACCTTATTCTGTCTGTGAGCAGGATTGGAAGGGGGGGTGGGGGATGGCAAGGTTCTAAGCTAATTAAGAGCTTGTTTTGAAGGCAGTGTAAACTCCCTGTTCTGATGACTTCCACGGTAGCACAGCAGCTGCTTTCGTGGCGCAGTTGCAAAGCATCTTTGACCTGACGTGACCACAGAAATCTCTTCCATCAGTTGCCCTACTTAGAACTTTTAAGTCTGTGCCTTTCAAGAGTAAAGTGATGGAATAAAACCCCTTCAGCCAACAAAATGAACTCTCCTAAATGAGTTGCATGCTTAAATAATTTAGATGAGCCACCAGACTTCTCTTAGGAAATGCATCTCTTGTCTTGTTAGCAGTGTGAGCAGCTGAATTATACATAAGTGATCTCTGCAAACCCAAGGCAGACTGGAAGTGTTTGCATGCCCCATGAAAGATGCAGAGCTCTGAAAGTCAGGCATGTCTGCACTTGCATCTGTGTGCTTACAGTTAAGGGGTGGGAGCCAGCAGTGTGCCCAGGTGGCTAACAAGACCAACAGCATCCTGGCCTGGATCGCAGCCATTGTGGCCAGCAGGAGTAGGGCAGTGATGGTGCCCCTGGACTCAGCACTGCTGAGGCCACAGCTTGAGTGCTGGGTTCAGTTCTGGGCACCACAGCATAGGAGAGACACTGAGAGGCTGGAGAGTGTCCAGAGAAGAGCATCGAGGCTGGGAAGGGGTCTGGAGGGCATCATATGAGGAGTGTCTAAGGGATCTGGGGGTGTTTAGTGTGGGGAAGAGAAGGCTGAGGGCAGATCTTACTGCTCTCTACAGCTGCCTGAGAGGAGGCTGGAGTGAGGCTGGGGTTGGTCTCTTCTGCCAGGTAACCAGTGATAGGACCAGAGGCAGTGGTTGGAATTGCAGCAGGGGACGTTTAAGTTGGACATGAGGAAAAGCTTCAGTGAGAGACTGGTGAGGGGCTGGAAGAGGCTGCCCAGGGAGGTGGTGGAGTCCCCATGCCTGGAGGTGTTGAAGAAGCTGTAGCTGTGGTGCTTCAGGATCTGATTTAGTGTCCATGGTAGCTGGGTTGCAGTTGGATTCTGTGACCTTAAAGGTCTTTTCCAGCCACAGTGCTTCTATGAGTCTCTTCTATGCCTTCTGGAACCCATTTGGATTGCCAATTGCAGATTTTATTGTACCTTGAACTGCTGCTGCTGCTGCTAAGGTTTAAGCAAATCTCTTGTCTGGGGCTGCTTTGTTTGCCTGGCAGTCCTGGAAGGCTCCAGCTCTGGAATTGGTTTTACTGGAGTGTGGAAGAGGATTGCTGACAGCTAAGCTTGAGCTGCTGGCCAGCAGTGGTAGCCAAAGAACAGCTGACACATGTGAGGCTGTGCCCACTGTGACCTTAGGAAATATCCTCTTCTGTTAGCTGCTGAAACAGAAGCTCTGCCTCAGGCATTACCTGGTGTGTTCCTGTGATCCAGGACATTGTCTGACCCTTCTGAGTGGCACTCAGTCAGCTGCTCAAAGAGGGAAAAGAAAGGAATGCAGAGAAGACAATTCTTAGCTCAGGAAGTGTTGTGTGACCTTTAGTCTCCATCACAGAGTGGGTTGGGTGGGAAGAGACCTCCAAAGGTCAACTAGTCCAAGGCTCCTGCAGTCATCAGGGGTATCCCCCACTAGAGCAGGTTGCTCACAGCCTTGCCCAGCCTCACCTTAAACATCTCCAGGGTTGGGGCCTCAACCACCTCCCTGGGCAACCTGTTGCAGTGTTCCACTACTCATGGTGCAGAACTTGTTCCTCACAGCCAATCTCAATCTCATCTCAAACCATTGCCCTCGTCCTGCCCCTGCAGGCCTTTGCAAACAGTCCCTCTGCAGCCTGCTTGCGGCTCCTGCAGCTCCTGGCAGGCTGCTCTGAGGTCTTGCTGGAGCCTTCTCTTCTCCAGGCTGCACACCCCCAGCTCCCTCAGCTTGATCTTGTAGCAGAGATGCTGCAGCCCTCTGATTATCTTCATGGCCCTCCTCTGGACATGCTCCATCAGCTCCCTCTCCTTCCTGTGTTGAGGGCTGCAGAGCTGGATGCAGCACTCCAGGTGAGGTCTCTCCAGAGCATAGCACAGTGGCAGAATCACCTCTCTTGGACCATACTGCTTTTGGTGCAGCCCAGGCTGTGATTTGCCTTCTGTGCTACAATCTCAGACTGTCTGCCCCTGTCCAGCTTGTCCATCAGCAGAGAAGTTGAGGTGCTGGAAGGTGTTTGGAGAAGGGCAGCAAGGCTGGGGAGGGGCCTGGAGCACAGCCCTGTGAGGAGAGGCTGAGGGAGCTGGGGGTGTGCAGCCTGCAGCAGAGGAGGCTCAGGGCAGAGCTCATTGCTGTCTGCAGCTCCCTGCAGGGAGGCTGTAGCCAGGTGGGGTTGGGCTCTGCTGCCAGGCAGCCAGCAACAGAAGAAGGGGACACAGCCTGAAGCTGTGGCAGGGCAGGTCTAGGCTGGATGTTAGGAGGAAGTTGTTGGCAGAGAGAGTGATTGGCATTGGAATGGGCTGCCCAGGGAGGTGGTGGAGTGGCCGTGGCTGGAGGTGTTGAAGCCAAGCCTGGCTGGGGCACTTAGTGCCATGGTCTGGTTGGTTGGGCAGGGCTGGGTGCTAGGTTGGGCTGGGGGAGCTTGGAGCTCTCTGCCAACCTGCTTGGTTCTGTGATTCTGTGGTTCTATGATTGATGCATTCCTGATTCAGAGTTACTTCCTATTTGTTCTAAATAGTTAGCAATTAATTATGGTAAGATCAAACATCCATCAGAAGAGATAAAAGCTTTGTTTGTTGAACTAGAGGTTTCCATAACTACCTAGGGACCCTGGAGTAATAAATTAACAGGCTGAAATGAGAAGTGCATTGGGATGCAAACAGAAAGCATTTTCATCACTGTTTATGTTCACATTTGGGGTGTGATTGAGAGCTTCCTGCTTGTCATCTTTGTAGCTCATTAGCTCTAACTCTAATTACTGTTGTCCCCAGACTACAACTGTAACTAATTGTCTTTTTCAATGCAGATATCCAAATTCCAATTAGGTTTCACCCTTTGACATTGATGGGATGCCAGACAGTTAACCTGCAGCATCAGTGTGAGGACGTTGGGCACATCCTGCCACGCTTCTGAGCCTGCTTTCCTTTGGCTTCAGTCTGTCTTTGGGCTGCTGTGGACCTTGTGGCCTCTTCCTGCTGAGCTGGTTGGCACTGTGCAGTGCCTGGAGTTATAAGCTCCCAGTCAAGTCTTTGAATGAGAGTTGCTCTGGTACCAGTGAGCTCTTTATTTGGTGGTCAGTTCATGTGGAGCAGGTTAGGTTAGAATGGACCTTAAAGATCATCCAGTTCCAGCCCCACTGCCATGGGTCAGATTGCTCAAGGCCTCATCCAACCTGGTCTTGAACACCTCCAGGGAGGTTGTGGAGCACAGAATCCCCCAATGTGATCTTTGATCACATTGGGGGATTCTGTGCTCCACAACCTCCCTGGAGGTGTTCAA
>WAAF01018551.1:27090-41795 GCA_013400475.1 Tricholaema leucomelas
GGATTTGTTAGGTTGGGGGTTTCTTGGGTGGGATTTTGTTAGGTTGGGTTTTTCTTGGTTGGGATTTGTTAGTTTGGGAGTTTCTTGGTTGGGATTTGTTAGTGTGGGGTTTGTTTTGGTTGGGATTTGTTAGTTTGGGAGTTTCTTGGTTGGGATTTGTTAGTGTGGGGTTTATTTTGGTTGGATTTTGTTAGTTTGGGAATTTATTGGTTGTTTTTTGTTAGTTTGGGAGTTTCTTGGTTGGTTTTAGTTAGTTTAGGGTTTATTTTGGTTGGTTTTTGTTAGTTTGAGGTTTATTCTGGTTGGATTTTGTTAGTTTGGGAGTTTCTTGGTTGGGTTTTTGGTTGGTTTGGGGTTTTCTTGGTTGCTTTTTATTAGTTTGGGGGTTATTTTAGTTGATTTTTGTTAGTTTGGGGTTTTTTTAGTTGCTTTTTATTAGTTTTGTTTTTTTTTAAATTTTTATGATTTTGGTGGGATTTTTGTTTGTTTTTTGCTAGTTTGAGGTTCCTTTGGGTAGTTTTTGTTTCCTTTGGGTTATTTTTGTTTGGATGTTGTTAGTTTGGGGGAGGGAGCTGTTGTTTGCTGTTGTAGTTGCTGTTTGCTTGGGGCTTTTTGCCTGGTTTTGTTGTTGTTGGGCTTGTGTGGAGTTTGCCACATGCTCTCCATTTGGCATCCTGCCTTTGACAGCTCTTACTCACAGCATTTTGCCTGATCCATTTTTCCTGCCAAGGAGGGCAAAAGGTACAAAGCTACTTTCATTTCATGGGCAGGTTTTAGCCTTCCCTTTTTGGGAAGCAGGGAAGATGCTGCTGCTTTTCACATGCTTCCACTAGCCTGCTAAGGCAGAAGAAGAGAGCATGGCTACAGCAAGACAGAGGAAGCAAGGAAGGCAGAAATCTGTCCTTCCCACCTGCTTCCTCATCAGCAAATCCAGCAGAAGGAGACCCTGCTGAGTCACATTCAGTGTGGCCAAGTACCAAGTGTTCAGTCCTGAAGAGGATGCTGCACTACCTTTGACATCTGTCTATGTCCCTGCCTATGGCAGGGGGTTGGAGCTGGATGATCCTTGAGGTCCCTTCCAACCTAAACCATTCTATGATTCTATGATCTGCTTTTGTCCCAGACAGCTTTCTCTTGGGAGGATCAAAGCTGTGCTGCCCTTACTCCTCCTTTCTGGGGGGGGGAGATGTTTCCTCTCCCACCTGTGTCTTACTCATTCTTGTTGTGAAGCAGTTGAAGTGATTAATCTTCTCTTCTCAGAACTTCCATGTGCACCTGCAGGGGTTTGTTTTAAACAAAACCTGCTCTTCTTTTTTGACACAACAATCTTTGTGGATGTCTGCAGCTCCTTGTTGGGGAATTAGCTCCCTCTCTACCACAATTCACCTCTTCTCTGTGGCTTGTTTCTAGCTTCCAACCAAAGTCTTGCTCTGCCTGGAGCAGACAATGTGTTTGGTGATCTCCACGTTTTTCTGCTCCATCTCACAGTCTTGGTGGCTGCCTTTGTAGCACTCAAGTTGCATGCCTCTTGCAGAGTTCTTAGCCCATCATGTCTTTGAATCCACCTCTCTGATCATAAGAAGGATATAGGAAGTAAGTCTCTAGTATCACAGAATTGGCAGGGTTGGAAGGGACCTCAAGGATCAGCCAGCTCCAGCCCCCCTG
This sequence comes from Tricholaema leucomelas, assembly GCA_013400475.1. Taxonomy (NCBI): domain Eukaryota; kingdom Metazoa; phylum Chordata; class Aves; order Piciformes; family Lybiidae; genus Tricholaema lacrymosa; species Tricholaema leucomelas. The sequence continues at coordinate 28,756 of WAAF01018551.1, forward strand.
CCATGGGCATGGACACCTTACACTAGAGCAGGTTGCCCACAGCCACATCCAGCCTGGCCTGAAAAACCTACAGGGATGAGACTTCCACCACCTACCCTGGGCAGCTTGTTCCAGTGTCTCACCACCCTCAGGCTGAAGAACTTCTTCCTACCATCTAACCTAAGTCTCCCCTCCTCTAGCTTTGTTCCACTCCCCCCAGTCCTATCACCACCTGACAGCCTGAAAAGTCCCTCCCCAGCTTTTTTTGTAGCATACTTCAGATACTGAAAGGCCACAATAAGGTCTCCTTGGAGCCTTCTCCAAACTGAACAACTCCAACTCTCTCAGCCTGTGCTTATAGGAGAGCAGCTCCAGCCCTCTGAGCATCTTCATGGCCATGCTCTGGACACCTTCTAGCATGTCCAGATCTTTCTTGTAGTAGGATTTAACTCTGACTGTAAGATCTAGCTTTAAATCAGGTGTCAGCTCTGCCTTTGGAGCCTTTCTTCATTTTGTGTTAGGCTGAGGGATCTGGGAGTGTGCNTGGGCTGGGGGAGCTTGGAGCTCTCTTCCAACTTGGGTGATTCTATTCTATTCTATTCTATTCTATTCTATTCTATTCTATTCTATTCTATTCTATTCTATTCTATTCTACTCTATTCTATTCTGTTCTGTTCTGTTCTATCTAGCTTTAAATCAGGTGTCAGCTCTGCCTTTGCAGCCTTTCTTCATTTTGTGTTAGTCTTTCTGGGCAGAGATGCCCTAACATCACCTTTCAAAGGAGAAAGCTACTCTCCATACCCAGCCTGTATCTGATTAGGAGTTGTATTTGCCTTTCTCCTTTAATTATCTTGGGTGAGCCTAAGTGAAATGAGGAACAGTTCAGCCAACTCCCCAGCTGGGCAAGGTCTCTGCTTTTGGTTCTTCTTGTTGATAATACTGACCCATGGTTGTGCCATGGCCCAGCAAAAAGCTTTCATCCAACTGATTGGGTGAGTGTCTCCAGATAGGCTTCCTAACCAGCTGCAAGAAGCTCAGCCTGCAGCAGATTGTCACCTTGCTATAAGCAAACACCCATCCAGACTTTGCTTTTAAAGCTGGCAAAAGATGCCTTAATTAATGCTGCCTCCTTTGGCACTCGGTTGGGTCTGGCATGGTTTTTCATGCTGCAGAGGTTAATGTTGCTTCCTCTGTGAAGCTACACCTCAGGAGGTCAAATGTCCAGCCACGTTTGTGGCCTGTGTGTGGCTTACTGGGTTGGAGCTGCAGCTGAAGTGAGTAGTGTGCAAGATGAGCTCACTGGGGGGAGGGTTGGTGGTGTTGGTACTGTCTGAGGTTTGTCTCCTGGACCAGCATACAAAAGGAGGGTTTGTTATTCTTCCTGCTCTATCTGTTGGCAGCTCTCTTCCTGCACACTCTCATGTTCTTCCCGAGCAGTCCCACTGGGAAGTGTGGCCAACTCCTGCCATTTCGGATCTGACCTCTGGCCTTTACTTGGAGACCAATCTCCATGTGCTTATGTCCTGATGAAAGCCACCTGAGGCACTCCAGGGAGCTGCTGGGTTGGGATGTCTGTTTAAAAGAGCACACAGCTGCTCTGCTTGCAGCCTCCTGATGCCTCTGTTGGTTAAGCTGGAGCAAAGGGTGCTTGGGTTCAGCTGTCTCATGCTGCATAAAGCTGTGCTCAGTTCTGAAGCAAGCTTTAGTGCTTTCACTTCCCAAACGTGCTCAGTGCTGAACACTTTCCCTTTGGAAGCCATTTCACATTTGCTGCCTTGAAAAAGAGTTTTTTCTTCCTTAGCCAAGCCCTGCAGTAGCTGAATGCTGTTGGGTTAGTGCCTATAGCTGCTTCTAGAGACACCTTCCACTCAACTATGCAAGATTGGCTCCTGCTGCCATGGCTTTTTGGGTCATTAGGTGTGCCAGGCTCTGCTCAGCGACACTTCCAACTCCTTTGGCATCCTGCTCATCAACCCTGCTGCCAGAGACTCTTTGCTGCTGCCTGTGCTGGGTGAAGAGAGACACATAGCCAGAAAAAGAAATGACTTGAGTTGTCATCCTGCTGATCACAGCTCTCTCTTCTCTCATCCTGCAACTTCCTCCTGCCTCCTCCTTGGATTTCTAATTGATTTCTTTTTAATTCTGATTATTTCCCTGCCTTAATTTCTCTTTCTTCCTTCACTTTCTTTTTCTTCAAAGATGCTCCAGCTGAGGAGCAGGGCAGATACAGTACTTCCTTTGACAAATATTTGCCTCTTTCCTTGTCTGTGGATCCACAATGCTGTCAGTAATAGATATTAGCTAAGAAGGAAGAAGATGAGAGAGGAGGGAGCATTGAAAGAGGAGCATTCGTGAGTAACCTTAATTGTGTTTTCTATTGCCTCACTGCTTTTCCTTTTCCTTTCCTCCCCCTCCCTAAATCCTTGAGGGACTACAACTGGTCAGAGTTCCAAGAATTCGGTATGGTTGATGTGCTTATGATGTTGTTGACACTATTTAAGGGTAACTGAGAAACCCAAGTGTGGATTTTAGCAGCAATGAAGAGAGGACAGTGACTCTTTTTTGACTTCACCTCTTTCAACCTGCACCCAAAGAAGAACACATGGCTGAAAAAAAACAACACCACCTGAGAGAGAATGGTGCTAAAATTGGCTGAGGGGAATGTGTCTGGTGAAAAAAGAAGCATTCTGTTTTCTGGTGAGCAGATGCACAGATGGGGGAGGGGAGAATTGTGTTGACTAAAGGTCGTTAAATGCTTTCATTGATCTGGACTCCCACTACCAAGTGGCTTTCCCCGAGTCTCACAGATGACTTTGTTTTGGTAAGTGGCAGGTACAGAATCTGGGATGGTTTTTTTTTGCCTGTGGTTGCTTACTTTGTCCTTTCATGTGTAATAAAATGGTCCTGCACTTGGTGGTAAAACAACAGTTGCAAACTGAAGGCAAAGATGGTACAATTTGTAGAGCTCCTGAATGGTTTCAGTTCGCTCTTAGAGCGCTTGGGGAAGTGGCTGGGGATGAGATGAAGCCACCAACCTCTCTGTCTTGATGCCACCTGCATTGCTGCTGCTGCTGCTGCTGCAGAGGATGCTTGTGTTGTGTCACCCTTACTGCATGCTGCTCCCTGGTGCTGGGCTCCGCTTCCCTCCTCCCTGCATGAGTTCTTGTGCAAGCATAAAAGCCTTGGGGCTGTTGCAGCAAGAAAATGTTGTGCTGTGGCCAGCAGCCACACCTCAAGGGGATGACAAAAGGATTCATTACAGGGCTAAGTTGCTTCAAGGAATACCCACTCTGGGTGTGTTTAAGGGTGGTTTGGATGGGATGCTTAGGGAGGTGGTTTAAGGTGAATCTTGTAGAGTAAGGTTCTAGGTTGGACTTGATCCTAAGGGACTTTTTCAACCTGGATGTTTCTATGATTCTGTGATCACTGAGAATAACAAACAATGGCTACTGTTGAGCTGCCTCAGCCTTTGGTACTCATTTAACCACTCTTGGTGAGGAAGCATAAATGTGGAGTTTGAAAGTGTGAATTTATTAACCTTTAAAGTATTTCTCACTGTGGCTTTGTTCAGCAGAAATGATGAACACCCAAAATCTTTTCTTTTCTGGCTGTGATTGTCTTGGTGACACAATGGAATGGTATTTGGGATGGCTTCAAGAACGTGCAGGACTTGGTATATGAAGCAGGCCAAGGGAGGGGATTCTGCCTCTTTGCTCTGCTCACCTCAGACCCCACCTGCAGTCCTGGGTGCAGTTCTGGAGCCCCCAACACAAGCAGCACATGGAAGTGTTGGAGCCAGTCCAGAGGAGGCCACCAAGATGCTGAGAGGGCTGCAGCAGCTCTGCTCTGAGGCCAGGCTGAGAGAGTTGGGGCTGTGCAGGCTGGAGAAGAGAAGGCTTGGAGGGGACCTTGGAGTGGCCTTGCAGGATCGGAAGGGGGCTGCAGGAGGGCTGGGGAGGGACTAGTGACAAGGTCTGGGAATGAGAGGAGGAGGAGGAATGGGTTTGAAGCGTCAGAGGGGAGATTGAAAATGGTTGTTGGGAAGAAGTTGTTTGCAGTGAGGGTGGTGAGAGACTGGCACAGGTTGCCCAGGGAGGTTGTGGAGCACAGAATCATCTTTGATCACATTGGGTGATTCTGTGCTCCACAGCCTCCCTGGTGGTGTTCAAGGCCAGGTTGGATGAGGCCTTGAGCAACCTGTTCTAGTGGGAGGTGTCCCTGCCTATGGCAGGAGATTGGAAATGGCTGAGCTTTGAGGTCCCTTCCAACCTGACTGGTTCTGTGATTCCAGGCTGTGGGTGTTTGTTGTGTGCTTGCAGCGTGTGAGGAGAAGCAAGAAGCACAGCTCCTGTCTGCTCTGCTGCAGTTCTTCATCCTCTTTGTCATTCAGAGCAGTGACTCAGGCGTTCCAAGCTGTCATTCTCTAGGTGGAAGGACAGGACATATTTCCCTTCACCTCCCTTCACAGGATCACAGCAATTTAGAGGCTGGAAGGGACCTTCAGAGATCATCCAGTCCAACCCCCTGCTAGAGCAGCATCCCCTAGGGTAGTCCACACAGGAATGCATCCAGGTGGAATTGGAAAGTCTGCAAAGAAGGAGACTCCACAACCTCTCTGGGCAGCCTGCTCCAGGGCTCTGCCACCCTCACTGCAAAGAAGTTTCTCCTCCTGTTGAGCTGAAACCTTCTCTGTTCCAGCTTCCCTCCATTGCTCCTTGGGTTATTGCTGCTGACCACCCAAAAGAGCTTGGCCCCCTCCACTTGACACCCACCCCTCAGCTATTGACAGACATTGCTCAAATTCCCTCTCAGCCTTCTCTTCTCCGGACTAAACAGCCCCAGGGCTCTCAGTCTCTCTCCACAGGGATGATGCTCAAATCCCCCAGTCACCCTCTTGGCTCTTTGCTGGACTCTCTCCAGCAGGTCCCTGTCCTGAGCTGGGGAGCCCCAAACTGGACACAGTATTGCAGGTGTGGTCTCAGCAGGGCAGAGTAAAGGGGCAGAAGAACCTCCCTAGCTCTGCTGCACAGACTTTTGCTGATGGCCCCCAGGATGCCCTTCAGAGCAGGCAAAGCTCCCAAGGAGCTCCATTTACACAGATCTTTGTTCTGTGCAGCAGGGTTGACAGTCAGGCATTTCTCTCTGCCTGGCTGACTGCATCAGCAGCTCCTTTGCATTGTCTCAGGTGTCTGCTGACCTTTACGTGGCCCTTGTGGCCAAGAAGGGCAGTGGGGTCCTGGGGTGCATTAAGAGGAGTGTGAACAGCAGATCCAGGGAGGTTCTCATCACCCTCTACTCTGCCCTGCTGAAACCTCACCTGGAATATTGTGTTTCAGTTTTGGGCTCCTCAGTTAAAGAGGGGCAGGGATCTGCTTGAGAGAGCCCAAGGGAGGGCTACAAAGATGCTGAAGAGGCAGGAGCACTGCCTGGTGAGGAAAGGCTGAGGGACCTGGGGCTGTTTAGTCTGGTGAGGAGAAGACTCAGAGGGGATCTAATCTGGATGGGTGGGCAGAGGCCAGTGGGATGAAATTTAACAACGCCAAGTGCAGGGTTCTGCACTTTGGCCACAACAACCCCAAGCAGCACTACAGGCTGGGGACAGAGTGGCTGAGAGCAGCCAGGAGGAAAGGGACCTGGGGGTACTGGTGGATAGTAGCTGAAGCTGAGGCAGCAGTGTGCCCAGGTGGGCAGCAGAGCCAATGGCATCCTGGGCTGGCTCAGGAGCAGTGTGGGCAGCAGGACAAGGGAGGTTCTTCTGCCCCTGTGCTCAGCACTGCTCAGGCCACCCCTGGAGTGCTGTGTCCAGTTCTGGGCTCCTCCATTGCAGAGAGATGTTGAGGTGCTGGAAGGTGTTGAGAGAAGGGCAGCAAGGCTGGGGAGGGGCCTGGAGCACAGCCCTGTGAGGAGAGGCTGAGGGAGCTGGGGGTGTGCAGCCTGCAGAAGAGGAGGCTCAGGGCAGAGCTCATTGCTGTCTGCAGCTGCCTGCAGGGAGGCTGTAGCCAGCTGGGGTTGGGCTCTGCTGCCAGGCAGCCAGGGACAGAAGAAGGGGACACAGCCTGAAGTTGTGCCAGGGCAGGTCTAGGCTGGATGTGAGGAGGAAGTTGTTGGCAGAGAGAGTGATTGGCATTGGAATGGGCTGCCCAGGGAGGTGGTGGAGTGGCTGTGGCTGGAGGTGTTGAAGCCAAGCCTGGCTGGGGCACTTAGTGCCATGGTCTGGTTGGTTGGGCAGGGCTGGGTGCTAGGTTGGGCTGGATGAGCTTGGAGCTCTCTTCCAACCTGGTTGATTCTATTCTAATGTTTATAAATCTGAGGGCTGGGGGTCAGGAGGGAGGGGACAGACTCTTCTTAGTTGTGCCCTGGGGAGGCACAAGAGACAAGGGATGGAAGCTGCAGCACAGGAAGCTCCACCTCAGCATCAGGGAGAACTTCTTGAGTGTAAAGGTCCCAGAGCCCTGGCACAGGCTGCCCAGAGAGGTTGTTGAGCCTCCTTCTCCGGAGCCTTCCCAGCCCTGTCTGGATGTGTTCCTGTGCCACCTGTGCTGGATTCTGTGCTCCTGCTCTGGCAGGGGGGTTGGACTGGAAGATCTACAGAGGTCCCTTCCAACCCCCAACATCCTGTGCAGCATGAGAAGTGCACAGAGGGCCAGAGCATCCCTGGCTTGTCCATTGTCAGAGTGGTCCCTCCTTTGCCCAGTTCTCTGCAGAGCAGCCAATCCAGAAGGAGGAAGAGAGATGACACAGCTAAACAGCAGCTCAGGACAGAGAGCTCTGTAGAGCTCCCAGAGCATTCCCTCCTTTTCCTGCCATTTAAAGCTACTTAGGCACAATTTGTTTCCTGCTTGGAGTGGAGTTAATTTTACCACAGCTGTTTATTTTTGTTTCAGCAGCTTTAGTTTACACAGCCCTTTATCAGCCCTAAATATCTTCCTGATTTAGAGTCTTGGTCTGATGCCAGAGCAGCTCTGGGGCCGTTGGTGTGTGAAGTCTGCTGTTGTGCTCTCTTTTGAATCCCCTTTGGAGCTAATCTGTTTGGGTACATTTCAGAGCCTTGCTCTCACAAGAGCTGTAGCTGGCAGAGCAGCAGTGTGGTCAGTTTGAAATGCTTGGAGCAAAATCATCTCTCTCTTACGTACCCATAGAGCAAAAAAACCTCTGTCTGAAGTGCACAATTCCTCCAGACACTGCTGGGAGAACCGAATCTTAGGGAGTACCAAGTGAGCTGGCACTGCTAAGGAGCAGGGAGCAACAGACTCAGACTTCTGACTGCTCTGTGCCACTGTTCCCCATCTCTTGTCCCAGCCAACGTCATGGAATTGTTTTGGTTGGAAAAGGCCTCTAAGATCAAGTCTAACCCTTGACCTAAGACCACCACTATGGCCATTAAACCGCATCCCCAAGTGCCACATCTACAGGTTTCTTGAGCACCTCCAGGGATGGGGACTCCACCACCTCCCTGGGCAGCCTGTCCCAGTCCCTGGCCACTCTTGCAGGAAAGAAGTATTTCCTAACGTCCAAACTAAACCTCCTCTGATACAGTTCCAGCTCATTTCTTCTCATCCTATCACTTGCAGCTAGGGAGATGAAACCAACCCCTGCCTCACTCCAGCCTCCTTTCAGGGAGTTGTAGAGAGCAGACTCTTCTCTGGACACACTGCAGCCTCTTCTCCCCAGCCTGGACAAAAGGAGGAGGCCAAGGGGAGACCTTACTCTCTACAACTGCCTGAAAGGAGGAAAGGAGATTGCAGCAAAGAGGCCAGCAGGACAAGGGAGTTTATTCTTCCCTTGTACTCAGCACTGCTCAGGCCACCCCTTGAGTGCTGTGTCCGGCTCTGGGCTCCTCCATTGCAGAGAGATGTTGAGGTGCTGGAAGGTGTTTGGAGAAGGGCAGCAAGGCTGGGGAGGGGCCTGGAGCACAGCCCTGTGAGGAGAGGCTGAGGGAGCTGGGGGTGTGCAGCCTGCAGCAGAGGAGGCTCAGGGCAGAGCTCATTGCTGTCTGCAGCTCCCTGCAGGGAGGCTGTAGCCAGCTGGGGTTGGGCTCTGCTGCCAGGCAGCCAGCACCAGAAGAAGGGGACAGAGGCTCAAGCTGTGGCAGGAGAGGTTTGGGCTGGATGTGAGGAGGAAGCTGTTGGCAGAGAGAGTGATTGGCATTGGAAGGGAGGTGGTGGAGTGGCTGTGCCTGGAGGTGCTGAAGCCAAGCCTGGCTGGGGCACTTAGTGCCATGGTCTGGTTGGTTGGGCAGGGCTGGGTGCTAGGTTCATAGAATCAGCCAGGTTGGAAGAGACCTCCAAACTCATCCAGTTCAACCTAGCACCCAGCCCTGTCCAGTTGAGTGGATAGGGCTGGGTTATGCTGGATGAGCTTGGAGCTCTCTTCCCCCCTGGTTGATCCTTTGCTCTGTGGCAGTGGGGTCAGGCTCTCCTCTCGAGGCACAAGTGACAGATGAGAATGCCTCAAGTGGCGCACGGAGAGGTTCAGGTTGCATCCCTGAGCTCTGCTACTCAAAGAGCAGACCTCTGCAGAGAAGTGCAGGTAAATTTCCCTGTTCAGTGAGAGCAAAGAGTGCAGCTCAGGATGTCAGCCTGGACTGATTGTGCTGCTGGAGAGCAGCGTGCATGGGTGCTGCTGTTCGGCTGTCTGCGCCGCAGAGAGATTCCACTTTCAGCTGAGAGCAGATTATGCAGCTGATTTGATTGCAGATTTGTTTGAACAGCTTTCAGCTTTGTATTTCCCAGCCAGATAATGTAGCTTTAGATACTAATTGCATAATTGGCTTGCTGTGAGTCACACAGGTTTAAGGTAGAGCGTGCCTGCTCTGACTGCTTCTTAGCTCCCAGTGGCTTTCTACTAAGGCTGCCCCACAACTGAGTTTTGGGTTTGTTGGCTTCTCTTCCAAAGGGTTTTTGTCTGCAGGAGAGAGGTTTTCTCAGTACTCAAGGAGTGGCCATTCCTCACTCGTGGAGTGTGCATGTTCTGGGGGCTGGTGCAAGTTCTGCCTGCTGCCCCAAGGCAGACTGGCTTTGGAAGCTCCCAACGGCTCGCATGGCGCAGACAGCATCTTCCCTACCTGTTCCTTGCAGTTCTCTGTTCCTTCAGAGGATGATGGCAGGGATCATTTTCCGGTCACAAGGTGACAACAGTGAGCTTCACACCTAAGAATCCTTCTTCCATCCCTCCCATTTCACAGGCCTGAAGGATGCTACAGGCTCTGAGAGCGATGGGGGTGACTCCGGCAGCACCAAGTCGGAAGGAGCCAACGGAGGCACAGCAATCCAGCCCAAGAAGGTCAAAGGGGTTGGCTTTGGAGATATCTTCAAAGACAAACCTATAAAGCTACGACCAAGGTCAATAGAAGTGGAAAATGACTTTGTGCCAGTAGATAAGGTAGGTGCCATTTCCTCATTCTCTCTTGCTGTTGGCAGTTGTCATCCTCATGTCTGGCCAAAACTCGAAGCTTTTTGGGGCTGATTCCTGATCTTTCTTTGGGCAAGGTTCTGCTTTCTCTTCTTTTTGCTGCATGGATTGAAAATGAATTGTAGGGAGACCTCAGGCTGCCTGCAGGAACTGTTACTTTGCTCAAAGGTTTGCTCTTCTGTTTCTAGTTTCAGCTGTTTGCTTGGCCTTTTTTTCCTCCAAAAGTAGAATAGCACTTCAGAGAACAAGACTGGAGGAGGTTTGGAGGTTTTCAGTTACTCACATCATGATTAATCATAGAATCAGGCAGGGTTGGAAGGGACCACAAGGATCAGCCAGTTCCAACCCCCCTGCCATGCCCAGGGACACCCTACCCTAGAGCAGGCTGCACACAGCCTCAGCCAGCCTGGCCTGAAACACCTCCAGCCATGGGGCCTCAACCACCTCCCTGGGCAACCCATTCCAGCCTCTCACCACTCTCATGCTCAACAACTTCCTCCTCACCTCCAGCCTGACTCTCCCCACCTCCAGCTTTGCTCCATTCCCCCCAGTCCTGGCACTCCCTGACAGCCTCAAAAGTCCCTCCCCAGCTTTTTTGTAGCCCCCTTCAGATCCTGGAAGGCCACAAGAAGGTCACCTGGGAGCCTCCTCTGCTCCAGCCTGCACAGCCCCAACTCTTTCAGTCTGTGCTCACAGCAGAGCTGCTGCAGCCCTCTCAGCATCCTCCTGGCCCTGCTCTGGACACTCTCCAGCATCTCCACAGCCCTCTTGTAATGGAGGCTCCAGAACTGGATGCAGTACTCCAGGTGGGGTCTCAGCAGAGCACAGCAGAGGAGGAGAATCCCCTCCCTGGCCCTGCTGGCCACACTTCTGCTGCTGCAGCCCAGGCTCTGCTTGGCTTTCTGGGCTGCAAGTGCACACTGCTGGCTCCTGGTGGGCTTGTCCTGCACCAGCACCCCCAAGTCCTTCTCCTCAGGGCTGCTCTCCAGCCTGGCACTGCCCAGCCTGCATTTGTGCTTGGCATTGCCTCGACCCAGCTGCAGGACCTTGCCCTTGGTCTTGTTGAACCTCCTGAGCCTGGCTTGTGCCCACCTCTGCAGCCTGCCCAGGTCCCTCTGGATGGATCCTGCCCTCCAGCCTGGCTGCTGCACCACACAGCTTGGTGTGCTCAGCAAACTTGCTGAGGCTGCACTCAGTGCCTCTGTCCATGGCACCCACAGAGATGTTGAACAAGACTGGTCCCAGGACTGATCCCTGAGGGACTCCACTTGGCCATGGAGCCATTGGCAGCCACTCTTTGGGTGCAGCCATCACTAAACCCAAAGCTTCCTGATGCTTGCATGTGGCAGATTCTATCATTGTGTACTTAAGAAATTAAAGAACCTTTGGCAAATAGCTGAATGCCTCAGTTTAGTGCTAGGTTTGATGATAGAAAGAATGGTTTCAAAAGCCACCTAGCTGTGTTTAAGGGGGTTATGAAAAGTGAAAGAGTTGAACTCGTGGCTTTGTTCTAGGTGGTAACAAAACAGACCTGAGATGAACACTGGGGGAAACATTTACCTGCTTACAAATTGAAACTGAGCAGCAGCCCTGCATCCAAAGGACTTGGGGGTGCTGGTGGTTGAGAGGCTGGACAGTGTGAGCTGACAGCCCAGAAGGCCAATGGCAGCCTGGGCTGCATCCAAAGAAGTGTGAGCAGCAGGGTGATGGAGGCGATTCTGCCACTCTGCTTTGGTGAGACCTCACCTGGAGTGCTGCAGCCAGCTCTGGAGCCCTCAATGCAGGAAGAACATGGCCCTGATGGATCAGGTCCAGAGAAGGGCCACCAGAATGATCTGTCTGAAGTGCCTCTGCTATGGGGACAGGCTGGGGGAGTTGGGGTTGTTCAGCCCGGAGAAGAGAAGGCTTCAGGGAGACCTAAGAGCGGCTTGCTAGTACCTGAAGTGGACTACAGAAAGTCTGAGAAGGGACTTTTTTACAAGGGCTTGTAGTGATAGGATGAGAGGAGCAACAGTTTTGGGCTTGGGGAGGGTAGGTTGAGGCTGGAGATTGGGAAGAAATTCTTCCCAGTGAGGGTGGTGAGACGCTGGAACAGCTGTGGATGCTCCCTCTCTGGAGGCGTTCAAGGTCAGGTTGGATGAGGCCTTGAGCAACCTGAACTGGTGGGAGGTGTCCTTGCCCATGGCAGGGAGGTTGGAACTGGATGATCTTCAAGATCCCTTCCAACCTAAACCATCTTACCCTTTCTGGTGTAATTAACTTCCAGGAAGAAGGAGAAAGAGAATGAGAACCTGCTTGGATTGTGACAGGAGGGACAGTAAGAAAGCAGCTTGCCCCTTTGGGGGGAGGCTCACTCAAAGCAAGTCTTGGTTGTAGGGCACAGAATGGAAAATGCAAACCTGAGTTTAAAGAGAGGAATGAATTTGATAGGCTTGGCTGCCAGGGAGTGCCTGGTGACTCACTCAGCTCTGCAACACAAGTGAAGAGTGACTCCATCTCCTGTCTCCTTCCTGCCCTTCCCTGCTCTCTCACTACACCTCTGTGCTTCCAAGGTTTCTCAGGTTGGATTGAAAACATTCAAGCTGCCTGGACAGAGCTGTCCAGATATTGGTGCCATGGTTCAGCTTTCCCATCCATCTGCACTAGCAGTTTTGGGCCAAGGAGGTCACCCACACTGTGCTTTGTGCTGCTTGTGTCATTGTTTAGGGGTTTGTGTTTGATAAACCTGCTTCTGGACTCTCAGGATGTGCAGGGTGGTTGTTGTCCATGCCATAAAACTTCCCATGTTAATCTTCCTCCCTGCTTCTGGACTCTCAGGATGTGCTGGGTGGTTGTTGTCCATGCCATAAAACTTCCCATGTTAATCTTCCTCCCTGCTTCTGGACTCTCAGGATGTGCAGGGTGGTTATTGTCCATGCCATAAAACTTCCCATGTTAGTCTTCCTTCCTGCTTCTGGACTCTCGGGATGTGCTGGGTGGTTGTTGTCCATGCCACAGAGCTTCCCATGCTGGTCTTCCCCCCTGCTTTTGGACTCTCAGGATGTGCAGGGTGGTTATTGTCCATGCCATAAAACTTCCCATGTTAGTCTTCCTTCCTGCTTCTGGACTCTCGGGATGTGCTGGGTGGTTGTTGTCCATGCCACAGAGCTTCCCATGCTGGTCTTCCCCCCTGCTTTTGGACTCTCAGGATGTGCTGGGTGGTTGTTGTCCATGCCACAGAGCTTTCCATGTTGATCTTCCTTCAGCAAAGATCTGTCTGTATGAAAGGAACTCACCAAGCATATGCCTGAAAGATTTTTGACTCCTTCCTGACTTGAGCTGCTTGAAGAACATCTTACAATAGAAGCAGAGTAGTGTAAGGTAGATTGGTAGTAGCAGAAGTCATTCCTTGAAGCCAGGTGGAGAATCTGTTCTGTTCAGTGAGGTCTCACTGGAAAGATTTTCTTCCTCCTCTCCACTCTCAATCTGCCCTCCTCAAGCTTCAATCCATTCCCTCTCATCCTATCACTCCCAGCCCTTGTCAAAAGTCCCTTCCTGGCTTTCTTGTAGCCCACTCAGGCACTGGAAGGCTGCTCTGAGGTCTCCCTTCTCTTCTCCATGCTGAACAGCTGCAGTCATATTAAACTCTGTGTAAAAATAAGACTACAAAG